>CBVK0101044551.1:0-12060 GCA_900067695.1 Picea abies | reverse complement strand
ATTTAATGTAAAGTTTTATTATCTCTCATATATTCTTGGGTGGAAGGAAGGGGCAAGGATGGAGAGGTCAACCCTCTCTTGATATTGGAGGATTGTATCTTCCTTTCAGAGGTTTATCCCTCCATTTATATTTGGAAGTTGTAGCTACCTTTGGAAGTCATTACTTCCCTTGAACAATAACTATTGGTTATTTCTCATATATTGTGCATGGTGTTTTATGGTGTATTGGTATAACTCTTCTACTATTGGTCATTGCTTGTTGGATATAATTGAATATATAATCTGGTTGAAGTATAAGTTGATTTTTTTTTTAAATTGTACTTGATATTGATTCTCCCCCCTCTTAGTATCATCAATTGCTATCAGAGTTGGTTACCTTCAGAACAATTTAACCACTAGAAGGAAAATCCTAAGTAGTGATGGATGACCATGAGCACATTCCAAATGGGATTCAATGATTTGATGGAAGAAATTACACATATGAGAGTGATAGAGTGAAAAATTGCCTAACAACTTTGGGAGTAGACATTTGGCACTCAGTTGTAAATGGCTATGTAATCCCAAAGAATGCTCCAATTGATCCAAATGAGAAGAACCTTATGAGTTGTAATTCAAAATCCAGACATGTTATTCTAGGAGCATTGGTACCAACCATTGCCAACAAAGTGATGGGATGCAACATTGCTAAAGAGGTATGGGACAAACTCAAGAGTATCTATGAAGGTGATCCAAAAGTTAAGTAGGTCAAGCTTCAACGACATAGAGCAAAATTTGAAAATTTGAAGATGGATGAAAAGGAAGATATTGCAACCTATTTTCTTAGAGTCGATGAAGTTGTTAATGTTATCATAGGATTAGGTTAAGAGCTCAATGAATCCTTGGTTGTACAAAAAGTGTTGAGATCACTTCTCTTGAAGTATGATGCTAAGGTTTCCGCCATTGAAGAAACTAGGGACTTTACAAAAATGACAATGTATGAATTACATGGGTCTCTTATAACATAGGAAATGAGAACAGCTATAGAAAGTGACCAGCCAAACAATGAAGTGGCCTTTAAAGCCATAAAGAAGACAAAAGACAAGGATAATGACCTTGATGAAGAAATAACAAATTTCGTAAGAAGGTTCTAGAAGGGAACTGGAAGATACAAAGGTAAGTCTCCTCTCAGATGCTTTAACTATGGTAGAATATGACATATTGTTGAAAATTGCTACTATAAAAAGAGAAGTCTCAACAATAAAAAGAGTTTCTACTCCAAGGTGATGACATCTCCTAAGATGAGAGTGATGAAGAAGATAATGATGGAGGAGAAGTCCTCTTCATAACCCAAGAAACCCAGGATGATGATAACAAGAGTTCTAAAGAAGAAGAAATCATTTCTAGAGAAGATTCAGATGAAGAAACCAACCTTGGTTCCTTTTGGGGATACAAAGACAACGTAGAGAGTGAACAAGAAGATGAGAATCTTGAAAAGCTAAAGCATGTTGAAACTGAAAATAACAAGCTTAGAAACACAAACATAATACTAAAAGGTGAATTGAGTAGTTGTGAAGAAGAGAATTACAGGATTGAAGAAACCATTGGTAGCTTGAAGGAACAATTATAAGATTATGAGAAATTGAAAGAACAATTGGATAACACAAAAGGGGAGCTACTATTGACAATAGAAAAGTTGAAGAAGTTCGAAAAAAGCACTGAAAAATTAGATGAGATCCTTAGCAGTCAAAGATCTCCAAATGACAAGACAGGATTGGGATACAATGACAGTTTGAAGACAACAAAACAAGAGAAGGAAGATGAAAAGGATGAAACCAACACTCCAGAGCAAGTTGAACAACAAGATAGAAGACTAGAATTCAGAAGGAATGAGACATCAAGAAGATCTTCTCCCATCAGGTATGAAAGCAATCATTACGAAGGAAACTACAGAATAATAGATCGTGAACCCAGATGGAACACACCACAAAGAATATCACTTACTCCCAAGTATCAAAATTTCTTTCTTGGACATTGTTATACTTGTGGAAATTTTGGACACAAGGTAATCCATTGTAGAATCAATGAAATGAATAACTACGCAAGTTACATGAATGGTGCAAATAGTAGATATGGAAATGTTCATAGACCTGTCAACAAAAATTATAATCCATTTGACCTATTAATGGATCAAAATATTGTATGCTACAAGTGCAATAATCTTGGTCACAAAGCACAAGATTGCAAAGAGATGAAGGAAGATAATCCTATGCCAAATGTCCCTATACCAACTACAACATGGAAAAGAAAATAAATTCCACAAAATGAAAACTGTCGAATAGCATTGGTCGCTAAAGAATGCAAATAAGAAGATGAATGGTTCATAGACAGTCGGTGCTCATCTCATATGACCGAAGATCAAAGCAAATTTGTTAGCTTGAAGAAAAAGGGTGGAAATGTTGCATTTGGAGATGACTCATCTACCAAAATACTTGGAAAAGGAACTGTAAAGCGTGGAAGTGAAAATGTAAAAGAAGGAAAAGTCCTATTGGTTTAAGATCTAAAGCATAATCTCCTTAGTGTAAGAAAAATATGTGATCAAGGATACACTCTTATGCTTGACTCCCAAAAATCTAAAATCAGAGAAAAGAACTCAGGAAGATTGGTTGCAACTACAACAATAAGACTGAACAACATATACATCCTAGACATGAAGAAGAGAGAGAATACAAAAGACACACAAAAGGATTCCAAGGAAGAAAAAGTCCCAAAGACAAAAAATAAGGATGAAGTATTATTGAGTGCCACATGTTCAGGAGGGAGCATCCCCAAAGAAGAAGGTCACCTTATGCCATTGAACTCAGGGGGATCAACCCCACCCTTTTCCATTGATGTCAAAGGGGGAGAGAAATTGGAATCATGATGACAAGGGGAGCATGAGTGTTTCCATCAATGACAAAGGGAGAGATTGTTGGAATATTGGTTGTTGTCATTGATGTCAACCCTAGCCATTAGATCATGGGCCCCACAGTCAATTGAAGTAGATAAACATGAAGGAAATTTCACATGCAGATACAACACCCATGGATGGATAGTATAATTCATGTCGCTTCCAGTGGTATGTGGCACGTCATGTGGATCCTCACGATTGAGGAGAAATGAATTTTTGAAGATGACAATGTAAATTGAAGAAGAAACTACATGTCGGCCCTAATGTTAAAAGGAAGTGACATAAAGGGTATAAATACATATCATTATACATTCGTTTTACACACACAAGTTTGTTAATGAACAAGGAGATATAAGTCGAATTTCAGAGGAAATATGAAGTAAAGAAGGTCAAATTTCAAGGGAGGATAAAGTCTTTTGGTGATATGTTCTAAGCTCTTTATTCACTATAATTTGGGAGATACACTCTGTGGAAGATAGGGTTTTTGACTAGTCCTGAAGCTAATCATAAACAAGTGTTCTGGGTAAAACAGTCATAAATTATTCATAGATAATCCAAATGAAGTGAGACCAATTGCATTGGAAAGAGTATGGGATGCAGTTTCCTATGTACGGATTTCAAAATTGTATGTTAAATATTGAGCGTGGGGCATGCTGTACAAGTTCTCTCTCCTGAATAAACCATAATTGAATAAGGTCTATCGTTTTCTCTATAACTCCTTTTCTGGGAGGATTGAAGGAGTGAAGATTGGAGGAGTTTCAGAGAATACATTGAGTTATATTATCTACGGGATCAGATTATCCTAAGAAGTGAAAAATTGTAGAAGTTGAAGAAGTCTCAGGAAGCATTATTAGGTTCTATGTGATGGTTGGTTGATGGTGATAATTTAATGTAAATATTTATTATCTCTCATATATTCTTGGGTGGAATGAAGGGACAAGGATGGAGAGGTAAACCCTCTCTTGATATTGGAGGATTATATCTTCATTTTGGAGGTTTATCCCTACCTTTATATTTGGAAGTTGTAGCTACCTTTGGAAGTCATTACTTCCCTTGAACAATTTTTTTTTTTGTAACTGAGTGTTAAAATATGTATTAATGTAGAATAGATTATGATACAAAAAAGGGGGGCCTCATGGTCTGCCTAGTAGGAAACCAGACCAAGGGTTCCCAAGTTGAGCTTACTGATATATACGAGGGGTGGGATTGTTCTACCACCAGGGAAAACTAGTTCAGTCCCATCATAACCAGATTGAAAAGGAAAAGCAACAAAGACATAAAAAAACAAATGTAGAGATTGCGCACTAGGATCAAGAGGCTAGTGGTTGAACTAACCAGACAACTAACCATTCACTCATCTAGGACAGTGATGTGTTTCTTCCCGTCATCCACCTAGTTCTTGTTATTCTCCATTTGGGAGATTGTGTGAGTCTTCCTGATGTGGGTTGGCGCACCGTGTCCATCGGCTGGTGTGGTGTCCATGTGATGGAAATAGCGCAAATAGAGGTGAAATTGAGTAGTCAATCACTCCATCTTGGATTTATGATCCTTCTCGACCTCAACTAATAGTTTCGTAATAGTTTCCAGGCTACTGAGGCAACTCAAGATTTTGTCCAACATTTTCTTGTGATCCGAGTTATCCTCCCATATGGCTTCTTCCATTTCTGAACTCACTTTGTCAATCATCATCTTAGTTAGCCACGCCATATCCATTGTTTTATGGTAGAGGGTTTCCCTGGGCTGTGTGGCCCGCAGATCAGCTACCCAGTCTGCTTTTTGTTCCATTGCTTCCCATGCTTTGCCTTTGCGTTTGTTTTTTTATTTCCTTTTCCCAACAGGTGATGGTCGCTTTTCCTTTCGGCGCAACCAGAGTTTGGAAGGTGCCCTCCGCATCTTTTTCTTGAACAACAACTATTGGTTATTTCTCATATATTGTGCATAGTGTATTATGGTGTATTGGTGTAACTCTTATACTATTGGTCATTGTTCATTGGATATAATTGAATATATAATCTGGTTGAAGTATAAGTTGATTTTTTTTTTAATTTTTCTTGATATTGATTCCCCCCCCCTCTCATTATCATCATAACAGAGGAAGAAGGGGGCTAAGCCACCATTTTTTTAGAAATACTGCGCAAAGATAACCAATTTCCAAGGAGCCCAGAATGATTGAGACAATGGAAACTAGGCCAAGGAAACAACCAATGAAGTGTTGGGGTTGCGACGAAAATCATATGTTTATATATTACCCTCAAAGATGTGAAAAAGTGAGGACTGCTCACAATGTACGACAAGTTGTGAGAATTGAAGACATGGGTAGAAGTGTACCTAGAATTTACATAGCCTTAGACAAAAAGCAAGTTGAGTTTCGATCGCACATGATCGAGGTGGAAGGTAAGATTAATGACCAACCCATTGCTATTTTAATTGACTCAAGAGTTAGTCATAGTTATCTAGATCCAAAAATGGTGGAAAGATCCCAACTATCGAGAAGCAAACTTGGAAAACCTTGGTTAGTGCAGTTAGTTACAGGGGCAAAAAATAAAGTTAATGAGATGATCAAGACATGTCCAATGGAGATGAATGGAATGCGCACAAAATCCGATTTGAATATTATACCTTTCAGCTCGTACAATTTTCTCATTGGTATGGATTGGTTGGATCAATATCAAGTGGTTCTAGACTCTTACATTAAGGCGTTTACTTGCCTGGATGAGAAAGGAAATTCAAGAATAGTTCAAGGCATTCCAAGAGTTGTAACTACCAGAGAAGTTTCAACATTGCAATTGAAGAAGAGTTATAGAAAAGGATGTCAAGTATTGAAAACATGGAAGAGGAACCTAAGGATAAAGTGCCAAGTGTTGAAGATTGCGCAATACTAAAGGAATTTGAGGATGTCTTCAAAGAGGTATTGGGATTGCTTCTGAATTACAAGATATTGATTTCTCTATTACTCTGATGCCAAGATAACTCATATATCCGAGCTTCCTTATAGGATGAGTACGTATGAACTGAAGGAGTTGCATATGCAACTTGAAGTGATTCTAAATAAGGGGTATATACACCTAAGGTCGTCTCCTTGGGGTGTGCCAGTTCTATTTGTAAAAAATAAAGATGGTACGTTGAGACTCTGCATTGATTTCAAGTAGTTGAATAAGGTAACAGTGAAGAAAAAGTATCATTTTCCAAGGATAGATGACATGTTTGATCAACTAAGGGGCACAAGGGTATTTTCCAAGATATATCTCAGATATGGATATAACCAAGTGAGAATAAAAGAGGAAGACATCAACAAGACTGCCTTCAGAACAAGGTATGGTCATTACGAGTTCATAGTGGTGCCATTTGGGTTTTCGAATGCACCAACTGTCTTCGTGTATTTAATGAATGGATTTTTCAGAGTTTACTTGGATAAGTTCATCATTGTATTTTTGGATGACATTCTTATTTACTCAAAGTCCGAGGAAGAGCATGAGCAACACTTGAGGATGGTACTGCAGGTATTGAGGGAGAATCAACTTTATGTAAAGTTGAGCAAGTGTTCATTTTATCAATGACGTATTCATTACTTGGGTCAGATCATTTCAGAGGAAGGAATAGGTGTCGACCCAACAAAGATAAGAGTTTTTTATAGATGGCCAACAAGAAGAAATGTCGCAGAAGTGTGATCCTTTATGAAACTAGCGGGGTACTACAAAAGGTTTATTGAAGGATTCTCAAATATTGCACATCCAATTATATATTTGCAAAAGAATGTGTGCGATTTGAATGGAATCTAGATTATACAAGGAGTTTGCAAAACTTGAAGAGTTTGTTGACAAGTGCACCGATTTTGAGAATTGTTAATACTGATGCTGACTTCGTTGTGTGCACGTATGCAAGGAAGGACTTGGTGGAGTCCTAAGTCAAAATGGACAAGTGGTATGCTACGAATCAAGGAAGTGGAAGGAGCACAATATACTATGCTACTCATGATTTAGAATTGGCAGCCATAGTGCATGCCTTGAAGATGTGGCAGCATTATCTCATGGGTAAACGATTTGAGCTAAGAACAAATCATCGTGGTCTAAAGTATTTGTTTGGAAATCTAAGTTTAAATGTCATACAAAGTAGGTAGTTAGAGTTCCTCAGTGAGTATGACTTCGACATAAATCATATTAGAGGAAAATAAAACAAGGTGGTTGACACACTTAGCAAGAGGGTGCATGAGATGCATGTTACAAACATTAGCATGTACTCGACAAATTTGTAAAACAAAATTTTGGAAGTTTCCAAATCATATCTGCGCTATGTAGACATAAAGACGAACTTACAACAAGGTATGTCGCAACAGAATTTGGAAGGTTAAGACCTAAGAGAGGATGAGATCCTCATGATGTAGAGACACATAATCTATGTGCCAAATGATCAAGAGTTGAAAATCCTAATATTGTCAGAGATGCATAAGGTTACTTTTTTTGGACATCCATGTTACCATAAGACTATTGTTGCAGTAAAGAAACAATATTATTGGTCAGGTATGAAAATGAAAGTTTTTTATTTTATTGCTAGATGTTTCAAATATTGAAAGGTCAAGGTTGAGCACAGACATCCAATTGGTTTTCTACAACCTTTTCTCATTCCTGAGTGGAAGTGGGAAGTTATAATGATGGATTTTATAACTAAGTTTCCTAGGACTACTAAGCAACATGATGGTATTATGGTGGTGGACACACTTACTAAAGCTGCCCATATTATTCTAGTAAAGTCAGGGCATAAGACAACTAAAATTGTTGATATTTTCATGCGCAAAGTTGTTAGGTTGCATGGTGTTCCTAAGAAAAATGTGTTTGATAGAGATTCCAAGTTCACCTCAAAATTTTGGAAAGGGATATTCAAAGGATTTGGAACAAATCAAAACTTTAGCACAACATATCACCCTGAGTCAAATGGACAGACAAAGAGGGTAAATCGGGTGATTGAAGATATAATGAGGATGTATGTTATGGATAAACCATGGATATCAATCATATTTAAATATGAGTCCATTAGAAGCATTGTATGGTAGAAGGTGAAACACACATGTGAGTTGGGATAACTCAATAGACCACACAATAGTTGGGCTAGATTTGCTTCGGGAAATGGAAGAGCAAGTGGTAAAGATAAGGAATAATTTAAACGCTTCCCAGGGAAAACATAATAGATGTGAAAATAAAGGAAGAACCCATAGATATTTTAAAGTGGGTGATCATGTGTTTTTTAAAGTAAAATCTAGACGCAATTCCTTGATGTTGGGGAAGTGTTCTAAGTTAGCAATGTGCTATTGTGGGCCATTTGAAATCCTAGAGAGGATTGGTCATGTTGCATATATACTTGCATTGCCTGCATATTTGTGTAATCATAAGGTTTTCCATGTGTCATTTCTTAAGAAGTATGTACTTGATGCTAATCATTTCATTGATTGGAATGTGATTCAGGTGGAGCCAGAAGGCGATTGAGTGCGATCGGTTTGCATATTGGATCAGAAATTCAAGCAACTCCAGAATCAATCCATGGAGTTGGTAAAGGTCCAATGGACATGGTACGTTCCTAAGGATGCAACTTGGGAGATAGAGGATGTTATACGAGTAGAGTATCCTCACATTTTTGAAAATATTTGAAGTTTTGTATGTATATGTGTATATAATGCACTTAGGAAAATGCATAAATAAGAGGGATGGGAATGTAATGTCCCTAATCTGAACTCAATTTGTAGTTGCAAATATAGGTTGGTGAGCCATTTTGGTTTTTCTGTGCACTTGAGTAGTGCGCAATGTAGGGATCCACATAGGTTGATGAGCCGTTGGTAACAAGTTTTGGTACTGTGCACATCTGTGGAGTGTACGAGGCTGGTTATCAAAGAAAAGGTGTGCGCATTCCATAGTGTTACATGTCCCTGAGCTAGTGCATGTGGATTTCGCATCAAGGGAGGGTGCACATATTCCACATTGTTTCATGAAGACAAGTAAGTGCATGGGAATGATTGTGATGTATGTGTGTGTGTGTGTGTGTGTTGAGGTCAGAGAGCATGTGTGACTATTAAGCTGGTGTGCCGGGACATAGATAGGCTAGTGTGCCTATCCATGTAAATATAATATTAGTTATTAATATAATATTACATCGTTGTGAGCAGACAAACTCAGACAAAAATACACGGGGGGATGAACTCCACCGAAAAAAGGAAAAAGGGGGGAATATTTTAATAATAATTCTAAAAAGTGTAATTTACGAATATATTATCAATCCTAAGTTTATGAGGGATTGGAACGAGTTACTAAGTGACTAAATTTAATTATGAAGGTGACAAGTTTCGAGTTGAAGGCATGCAATATATATTGTTGGCTTTACTGTAATTTGGGGAGGTCACTCATTCAAAAAAACTTCAGATGGAATTTCCTCTGGGAAGGAATACGTATTTTGTTGTAACTTATTGTCATTTTTCTTAACCCTGTTCTTGGGAAAATATTGGTATGATTGAAGAAGCGAGTTGTTAGGCCCATAGTTTTTCCAAGAGGAGAGTTGTTAGGCCCGTGAGAAATCTCTCCAGGTGAGAGATTGGCTCATAATTGTTCCCCAGTGCATTGAGAATTAGTTGTAGTGCTATGAGACTTCTTGATCCAACCTATTGTTGAATCCCTAGAAAGGAAGTGGGGCATCCAAAGGACTGTTGAGAAGAGAAGGGGCACACTTCCTGAGGTGGGACAGGAATGTGGGGAATGAGGGATTGTGTTAAGCCCTAATATTGGCTTATTACCCCTTAATTGGGGCATATTACATTAGTAATGTTATTTTATTTATGTCGGATTTATTCCATTAGTTGTAATTATACCTTCTAGTCTCCTATATATACCAAGGAGACATTTTCATTTGGAATCATCTTGGAATTGTACATTTATGTAGGCATAAGGAGGTTTCCCCCTCGAAGAGGGTTATTATATGAATTTCTCTCTTTTTCAAGGCATTGAGTACTTATTCTGAGTTTTTTCTATGCTATATTGATATTTGGTTCTTAACATATGGTATTAGAGCTCAAGGTCTTGGGGTTTCACTGGTACATCTAAGACACCTAGGAATTTTCGCTATAACTTTTTTTCTACAACATTTCAGAAGGAACGGATTGGAGGATATTTAGTATACGTATCAAGGAACATTGGGTTAAAATTGTATCTCTTGAGGCCTTATAATTTTGTAGATACAACCTATGCAAGATAGGGTTCTAGAATCATCATGAACTGAGTCATTGCAGAATTTTTGCTATAAAATTTTTTCTGTAACATTTCAGACCTTGAAATATGGAGGGTATTCACAAAAATTAGTAAGGTATCTGTGGTAAAAATTTCAGCTTCTAGGTCATCTAACATTTGTAGATACACCCTGTGGAAGATAGGGTATCTGACTAGTCCTATTGACTAGTCTCAAGAATGTGTTCTAGGTAAAAAAATCATAACTTCTTCCTAGAGTATCCAAATTGAGAGAGACTAGTTTCATTGGATAGTGGGCAGTCTATAGTATTTCTAGTACGAGTTTTAGAATTTTATATCAATTATTTTGTGCAAGGCACACTATACAAGTGACATCTCTCAAAAATGCCAAAAATCAACAAGTTGTGGGGAAGTTACCATAAATTCCACTTGGCACATCCAATTTTGATTAGACGTATGGCATTGAAGAGAAGAAATATCAGAGAACTACAAAAAATAAGGTTTCATACCTAGAAGGGCTGAAACTTTGGATATACAGCAGAATAAATATTGTCTAGCAGAACCACCTCAAAATCAAGGTTCAAAAGTGATACTTGGCCAACATGCCACCCAAAAAGGGAACATCTACACCAAATAAGCCTCCAGATAATCCTACATGGACTCTTGATGAAGGTGAAGAAATTCATAGGGACATAAATGATTTACAAAATAAGACAGTAACAAAGTATAAACTACAAGAGATGATGGAGGGTTTAAAAGGGGATATCATGCAAGGATTGAAAATTTTCATCATAGAGAGGACACCTAAAAGTGAAAATGTATCCCATGAAATCCATGATGAGGACACAAGGAAGGTGAATCAAGAATGGAGAAATTCCAACTTTGGGTTGAAGACCAACCACGTTCCTAAGATCGATATGAGGAAGTTTGGTGGAAAGGACCCAATCACATGGATACTTTAGATGGAGCAATTCTTTGATCTACATAATGTGCCACATACACAAAAGATATGAATTGCTTCTTTATATTTAGAACCCAATCAATTTGTATGGTATCGATGGATTTGTTCTTGCAAATCACTTGTCACTTGGACAATTTTCATGGAAGAAATGATAGCATACTATGAGGATACAAGGAGCAATACCTTCTTTAGCCAACTGATAAATCTCAAGCAAAAGGGTTCAGTTACAGAGCACATTGAGAACTTCCAAAGATTGAATATAAAGGTAACATATATTCCATACGAGCACTTGATTGATGTATTCATAGGTACTTTAAAGGATAACATTCAACATGAAGTTCGCCTTTGGGAACCCAAATCATTGGAGAATGCATTTAAGGTGGCACAAAATGTTGAAAGTAAAATATGGCTATGGCTACTAGAAGGACCAATCCCAACATCTATAGAGAGAATAATGATCCTTCTTCTAAAACACCTCAACATACAAGGTTGACACCTCAACAATTGGAGGAAATAAAAGCAAAAGGTTTATTCTTTAATTGTGACAGCAAGTACAGTAAGGGACATAAGTGTGGTGAGAATAAATTATTCTACATAAATTGTGAAGAGGAAGAAGAACAAGAACAAGAACCATCTCAAGATGAAAACGTAGAAGCAATTTCATCTGAAGAGTTGACTCCCACAATATCGTGTAATGCATTGGCTAGAATTATCACTCCTCAAACCCTCAAGATTGAAGGATACATCAAAAATAAAAAGGTAATAGTCCTAATTGATTCTGGTAGTACTCATAATTTTATTCACTATAAATTAGCCAAAGCTCTCAATTGCTTTGTATATCCAGCGTAAGAGTTTCAAGTAATGATTGCAGATGGAGGAACTATCAATTGCTTAGGAAAATGTAATAAGATCAATCTTACTATGGGGGAATATGTAATGAATAGTCCAATGAT
>CBVK0101044548.1:0-13456 GCA_900067695.1 Picea abies | reverse complement strand
TAACTTAAAGTGTAATTGTTTTTGTGTTTATATGTGGATCAAATGGGATAACTAACCTACTGGATTGGTATCAAGACAGTCAAGGGTATATGATAAAATGAGACAATGCTTTCAAGAATTAATGATCAGATAGATAACTTAACCGTGGGTGAAGACGACTATGCTTATTAACCAGATACACACATGTGATGGGTCAAATAAGATAGTGTAGATTACTATTAAATCAAGCTTATGAACTAAAAAAATGAGATAACAGTCATTTAGCAGTTAAAACAAACTTGAATCAAAGTACAGAAAGAAAAAGGCAATGGCAACTTGACATCAATAATGAAAGAAAAATGTGATTTGTATTATATATATGAAAGTCTAGTAGAATAGCATCAAGGTCTCTCTATCCAGAATCGAACCCCTGGTTCATCAAAAGTTTGTGGCTTTATAGCCTTTACATCAGATATCTAGATCCTAGAATACTGGATAAAATTGACTTGAAATAGAAAGTCAAAAACTGATACAAAAGAATAGGAAAGGATCCTATAAAATAGGTCAACTCCTTATCTCGAGTGGTCTTCATGTCCTTCAAAATCTTCGATAGGTGTAGTAAGCCTTCCAAGGTTGATGGATCTTCATAAGATATGGGATAAGTCGAAATTGCCACTTTGGAAAAAAGACAGTTTTTGGCCCAGAAAATAGGTAACCAATTCAACCTTTACACCTTGCTAGGAACCTCCAAAATCAAAACAGAACCTTGATAATGACGACTTTAATTATTATATATCATTTGGAACTGTCCTGGAGGCATTTGGATAAGAAAAAACTTGGATCTGTACGAAAACAATGCCTCTCTGCCCTGTCTGTGCTTTCGGTGGCTAAGAGAGGAAAAATCCGAGCCTGTTAGCCACCGAAATCCCCACTCTCAATGGCTAATGAACAGTTGAAATATTCACCTAAGCCATCGAAAGTCCTATCTTGGTGAAAATTAACAAAATTGCAAAATACCTTTTGTCTTAGCTTTAAAACACTTTAGGGTTGATCTTTTGAAGCCTCTGCATCTTGAGCAAGTTCTAGAATGGCTGTAGAATTGTTGGCTGCCTCTGGATCATTCAAATGAATGGCTTCATTTGCTAGGGTTTCAAGATCAACAGGTGCTTGAGGCCGAGGTCTTGAAGGCATGTCTTGCAACCTCAATAACCTGACCTTTTTCTTCAAATGCTTAGCTAATCTCCACAACTTCTGATTGTCCTTTATGATCCTCTTCTTCTTCTTCTTCTTTTCCTTTACACTTTCAAGTGCCAATCTTTCCAAGGCTGCACTGGTTTCTATGAAATTCTTTGATAGAGTCTCGTATCTGGCCTTTATCACCCTCTCTAGCGGTTCATGTTGTGCTATTTTCTCTTTGATTTTCTTAATCTTCTTTGATCTGTTCTGCTTCTTTTTGCTGCTAGATGTTTCACCTTTTTCAAGACTTGTGAACATCTTAGTTTCTGGTGCTTGCTCTATGGAAAATTCTATATTTTCACCAATGGGGACTTCTTCTTTTTCTGGTTCTTCATCTGAATCTGAATATGGAAAATTTATATAGTTTGTCTTCTTTGGTGCAGCCTGCTTTGTGTCTTCATTAAAATCCAGCTTCTTCTTTACTTCCTTAGGCTTGGAAGATGGAGTATCTTTCTCAGATGCCACTGGAGAGATAACTCTCCTCTTCATTTTCCCACTCCTGGGAGTAGAGGACTTCTTTGAAGAAGATATCTTTTTATTCTCTGGTTGTAAATCAGTCTGAAACTCATTCCAAAACAAGAAGTGGCCCCAATCCTTGTTCCTTCAATGCAATAGCTCACAAATCAAGAGCTTAATCAAACCATGATGGGATAATCTGCCTGCAACCTTGCTTGGCTTAGCCTTGACCTAATGAGCCATATTAGTCAAGCTTCTGTGGAGGTAATAAGGCAAGTTCAAGGGGCTCCTGCCAGTAAAGTGATTCATCAATTTGAAATGATAAATCATTACCCTATTATATCTACCCTCACAGGTTATGTAAACAAGAATTGACTTCAGCAGGTGCTACCATTTCTCCTCCAGAAAAGACATAGGAATGTGTTTCTTCCATATCAAACACTTGTGCTCTGGTTTCAAATAAGACCTAAATTCAACCTCCTTTGTAACAATGGTCTTGAACCAGTTTTCTCCAATCCTTGGCAGCTCTGTCAACTCTGCTATGAGAGTTTGATCCACCATGAACTCATGTTTGCCAATGACTGCCTTTTTGCCAGCAAATCTGAGAGCAAAGGCTTCTGATACTTGTTGATGTGATCCCTATAGTTTCTCACAAAATCTATAACAACCCACATCCTTGAAAAGATGACACACCTCTGGGTGTGATTCTAGGTAAAAAATATCATCGAGCTCCTTCCTCAAAGCTGGTCCTCCTCTCTTCATTTGCTGAAATGCTCCTATACACCTGCAATTGGAAATTTGGTCTTGGAAGGAGACCACACAATGCAAAATTAGGGGGTTATGGCTCAGCTATGCCGGAGGCGAAATGATAGGGAATGTATTTAAAGAGGGTCCTGATTTTGAGGGATATAAGAGGCATTTTAGGATTTGACAAGATTATAATTGGTAAGGCTCAAGGGGTATGAAGTACATCGGGCCACGTGATTTCATGGAACTGAAGTTTAAATGACAAGATATATCATGCAGAGATCAGATCCTAAAAATAGGACAAGTGTAGGGTTTAGAGGGTTTGGGATTAGATATATCAAATAAAACTCATTAAACACTAAATCACCTCTTACCCGGTCATGATTGACCTCTCCTGTTGTATTTCGATGGCTAATGCAATCAGAACACCTCAAACCCAACGGTTCAGGCGCGTGAAAGGACATGCTAACTATTTCCAAGCTAAGGTTTAGTGTTTAGCCCCGAATTTCGCATTTGAGCTGCCAAAAGCTAAAGTTTTCATTGGATTTGAAGCGCTTTTGGAGAGGCACTTATCCACCAAAACCTGTAATTTGACTTTTTTGAAACAAAATCCAAATCCAATGTTTTTTAATCTTTATTACAAACATAAGGCTCTAAAAAATGAACCTTAAAAAAATTAGAAATGTATTTTTCAATGACTTCCTATCACCTAAATAAACAAATTTGACTATGTTATTTGAGGAGATAACATTTGGCTCCTTTTGGGGATGAAATCCTCCTTGTGAGGTTTCAAGAACCTTTATTGACTTAGTATCCTTCCTATCACCTAAGACTCAAAACTGACTTGACTCAGTATTCCATTGGGCATGGAGTTATTTTGACACACAAACTGAAAATGAAAAACTTGAAAATAAATATTTACAATAGAGTAAGTCTTGAGAAATCCTCATGAGAAATAAAGTTTGAGAAAACACCCATTGAATGGGCCACATGTGACTTCTTCACCTTCCATATTCTGGAGAACAAAAGTGTTGTTCTATTGTACCTGTGCAATAATGAATGGACCTGTCCACAATGCATCAAATTTTCCATGTTTACCTTTCTCTTGTCTTGCTGCATCCCACTTTAGAACCAGGTCCCCTGTTTTGAAGATGTTTGTCTTCACATTATTGTCAAAAGTCTCTTTCATCCTTCTTTGATGCAATTCTATTTTTTCCAATAGTTGTTCTCTGACTTGTTGCAACTCCACTAAATGAAGAATCCTTCTGGTAAGATCATTAGGCTCAGAATCTACCTCTTGAAGAAATTTGGCTACTGGTAATGCAAGTTGAATGGGAAAAATAGCCTCAGTGCCATACACCAGTTTGAAAGGAGATTTGCCGATTGATTTCTTATGGGTCACTTTGTTATCCCACAAAGAAAATTTCAATTTTGAATCCCAGCCCCTTGTATTCTTCTCAAGCAACGTTTTAATAATTCTTACTAGACTTTTATTTGATGACTCAACAAGGCCATTGCCTTGTGGATAGTAAGATGTAGAATGCTCTAACTAAATCCCCATGTCTTCACATAACTTCACCAAAGCTTTATCATTGAATGCAACAACATTGTCTGTGACTAATCTTTTTGGATAGCCAAACCTAGAAAATATGTGATCATATAGGAAATTTATGATTATAGTGTGATTGGCATTCCTAGTAGGAATAGCTTCAATCCACTTGGTGAAGTAGTCAGTGGCAACTAGAATCCATCTGTGTTGACTTTTGGAAGGTGGATGAATTTCCCCTATGAAATCCAAATCTCATTGTTGGAAAGGGCATGTGACCACAACAGGTTTAAGGGGAAGAAATTTCAATTGCTGCTTACCTGCAAACCTTTGACACCTATCACATGCCTTGACATAAACACATACATCAAAAAACAAACAAGGCCAATAATACCCAGCTCTCAAAATTTTGTGAGCAGTGGTTTTCCAATAATGGTGTCCACCCCACTCACTGCTATGAAATTCTATCATAGTCTGGACTAATTATTCTTTGTTGATGCATCTCAAAATTACACCCGAGGGATCTTTCCAAAATAACATTTTGTCATTAATGCAAAATTTAATGGCCTTAAGTTTTAAAGCTCCCACCTGTGTTTTGCTCATGTTTGGAGGAGCTGCAAGATTCTGCAAAAAATATGTTATGTGACTGTACCATTCACAGTCAGCCAAGTGAGAAGATACCTACAAATCATAAGTGAGTTTCTCTTCTAAAATCTAAGGTTGCATGCTTTCTGCATTTAACCCAACAAAATTTATCCCTAGCATTTTACAATTTTCCTCTGCAAGAAGTTTGGCAAGCCCTTGGCCTCTGACAAGTTTGACCGGTTTAATCTCAATATCAAATTCAATCATTTTCACAATCCACTTACTTCTCTTCCCATCAATGTTAGGCTGAACCAGGACATATTTCACATAACTAGAAGGAACATATGCTATTACCTTGGCCTGTAGTATATAGATCTTGAAAGCTTTAAGTGATTTGATTAGTGCATAGGCCTGCTTTTCAATTGGGTCATATTTGATTTCAACATCTCTCAAAACTTTGTTGTAAAATGCTACTGGCTGCTCATGCCCATCTTCATTCTTCTGTAACAACACTACTACAATTGTATCATTAGAAGCAAATGAGAAAATATAAAAATCTTTATCAAAGTTTGGGCTAATTAAGATAGGGGCTGTCATAATAATTTTTTTGATAGATTGAAAAGAATGTCTGGCTTTCTCTATCCACTTTACTTCAGAATCCTTTCTCAACATGCATGCGATATATTTAGTAAGCTCTGCAAAATTTGCGATAAATCTCCAAATTTATGGTTCCAAGGAAAGATTGGATATCTTTCTTGGATCTTGGGAGAAACAATTTCTGAATTGCCTCTACTCTTGCTGGATCAATCTTCACTCCATCTGCAAACACAATATGCCCAAGCAACTTACCTTCTCTGAGTGCAAAATGAGACTTCTTGGGATTTAAAGAAATGCCATACTTTCTACATTTCAAGAATGTCTTTCTTAGATGCTGCAAGTGATCTTCATGGATGTATGAAAAAACTGTGATATCATCAAGGTAAATCAAAACAAATCTGTCTTTTTCCCCCACAAATGCAGTGTCCATTGTCCTCTGAAATGTGGCTCCCTCATTCATCAATCCAAATGGCATTTTTTTCATACATGAATGTACTCCATGGTGTGGTGAAGGCTATTTTTTCTCTATCATCTGGATGGACTACAATTTGATTGTACCATGAGAAGCCATCAATAAATGACATGACACTAGCTCCTGAAACGTTTTGCAGAATATGTTCCATATTAGACAATGGGTAGTTATCTTTTCTAGAGCATTTGTTTAAATTCCTGAAGTCTACATAGAGTCTAATTTCACCATTTTTCTTTCTAACAGGAACAAGGTTGGCAATCCATTCAGAATATCTAAGAGGGATGATGATCTTGGCATCCAACATTTTTTTGATTTCCTTCTCCATGATAGGCAACAACATTGGACTGAATGATCTGAGTTTCTGTCTGAAAGGTTTAGTGTCTTTGTTCAAAGGAATTTTATGTTGTATAATCTCTGTATTGTATGTGCCATGCAAATCTATCAGAAAATTCCTTTAACAACTCACCATATTCAGATTTATGTTTACCAGTCAAATGAGAAGCTAGATTAACATACTTGGGGTTTTCTTCATTTGCTACATTAAACTGAAACACATCAGAATCTTCCTCCTTCTTTTCTATTTTGATGGAAACATCATTATGATAAAAAAGTCTCTCTAAAGGAACCAAACCTTTGGGGATACAGTTGGTAGAGCGCTGCACAATTTCATGGGATACAATTTTATTTCTGAATTTAGGCTTTTGAGTCTCTTCATCATGCTCATTTTCCTGATCAATCTATAAATATGAAAACTCCTCTATTAGTCCTATAAATTTGCTTATCTTTGCATCATCTTCAAATACTTTCCAGAATTTAACATTATCAGGTAAAGAAGGCCTATACTTTACTTGAATTTCATAATTCAACTTTAGGGGCAAAGGAGGTATGAAAGTACTAGCTTCATGGCCCTAGGAATATATGAGATCTTGAATTTAGTGAATGCAACAATCACATTGAGAAACTCATCTCTGTAAGCTTTCAGCCTCACGTGCTTGGCTTGGAAAGACTTATTTACTTGTTGAATGATTAAATCAACATCTCCATATACTTGCAGCCTCTTAATCTTTATTTCTTTTGCAACATTCAAACCTAAGAGCAAAGCCTCGTATTTTGCAATATTATTTGTGACTTAGAAATCAAGCTTGAATGACAAATGTGTAGTTTCTTTAGATGGTGAAATCAATACAACCCCTACTCTAGCAGTCTCTTTAGTACATTCCCCATCAAAGAACACACTCCAAAGATCATTTTCTCCTACCTCTGTGGGCTGAACACTAGGCTATTTAAGCAACATTTAATCTGCCAGTGAATCATCAGACTGTAATATGAAAGATCCCATACCTGTGTCAACTGAGTAAATAGGATGGTTGGCTAGATTTTGTTCATCACTAATAATGTAGGAAAGCTGTGACTCTCTGTATAGTCTCTTGTTTACTCCTCCAAAGACAGGGATAATAGCGTATGAAAGGTCCATTTGAAGAGTTCCTCCTAATCTCTTCATCCATGATCTTGATAACAAACATCCAAATTTGGGTGGAATATTTGCTACAACTACATCCATGACCATAGTTTTCATAGATGCTTGAGTTAAATTTACTGCCAAATCTTTGATCAACCCGAGACATTTAACTTTTCTAGAGTCAAATGAGAAAAGATCATGGTAAGTTTTAGTAACTTCTAATCCAAGCTCATCCATCACTGCCTTTGGCATTAGATTGTGAGAGGCTCCATAGTCTAGCAGGCAGTTATGCAATTTTTTTTCATGAATGTTCAGAGAGATATAAAAAGGTGGACAACTTTCATCTCTATCCTCTATCATTTGACCCAAGACAATGGTGGGCTTATCATCATATATATTAAGAATATCAACAGAGGGAGATATGGATCTAGGATCAAGAGATTTGAGGATATATTTATTAAACGATTCAATCTTAATTAACTCAACCAAAGGGACGCGGATTTTGATTTTCTGTATTTCAACTTCAAAATTGAAAGAATAAGAGATTTTGTCAGAAAGTTTTACCTCATTTGAAGGGGCTTTCAAAGCAATCTGCTGGTTATTAGGGATCTAGTCTTTTTGAGTTTATTGCTTGGCAGGGGAATCAATCTTCTTGGGAGGAACATGTATATCCTTATTTTAAGGGGCATTCAAAGCAGTTTCCTGGTCATTAGGGATCTGATCTTTTTGAGTTTGTTGCTTGGCAGGGGCAACAATTTTCTTGGGAGGAGATGGTGCACTCTGTTTGGCAGCGTTGGACTTAGATCTTAAATTGTATTTGTTCTTATCATCAATTTGAAAAAGACCATTATCAACATAATTTTCATTTATTTTTTCATTCATTAATGCCTCTTCATCATCATGCTGTGTTAGATAAGATTTCCCTGCATCATCTCCAGCGCGGTGAATATTACCTTATTCTTCTTCTTGAAAATCATCTTCATCTTCATTCATCACAATATTTTGGAGTGGGGCTCTTACCTTCTGATCTTCTGTGGGATTTCTCTCTCTTCTCAAGATCTATGCTTGTTGGTTATTCCTCCTGAAAGTATTAGGATTCTGATTTGAATTTCTGTGAGGGTATTCATAGGAGCCTTTTCCCTTGGCAGACTGCTTATTTTCAATCTTTAGCTTGGACATTTCTGAGGTTAATGACTCTAGCATCTTAGCCAATTTGTCTATCTTGGGATTTTGAATTGATGAGGAAGAGGCTTCTTCCTCCTGCCTTTTTCTATCAACATTTCCCTTTAACTTATGAGTAGCTAAGATATTTGACTCAACTTCAAGGGTAACATCTTGCATCAAGAAAAGTGTAGAAGACCTTCTCTCTCTTAGTAGCAAACATAATTCAGAGTTAAATGAGTTGGCATAAGTGATTTGGGCATAAGTCTCTTTAGGTTTGATTTTTGCAGGTATTTTACTATACATTCTGTTGAATCTCTTGGTGAACTCAGATACAGATTCACCATTTTCTTTCTTAAGGTTTCCAAACTCTGTGATATAGTACAAGAAGTCTCTCCTATCTCCCCAGTGTTTTAAAAAGATATCATCCAACTCTTCTATTCCAGCTATAGAACCAACAGGAAGTTCCTTGAACCACTTCCTAGCATGACCATCCAAGCTCTGGACAAAGACTCTGGTCCAGACATCAACATCTTCTATGTTTAAGTTCTCAACATAGCTATAGAAGGCTTCTATATGTTCCTCTGCAGTTACATCTCCCTCTCCTGTGAATTTTGGTATATATTTTTGGTAATCACCAGTAGGCATGGCTACAGGTGGATTTTGTAAAACAATAGGTGCATATCTAACAACTAGAATTCATTGCATTTTGGTCAATTGAGCAGGTGCAACCATAATGACTATTGGTGAGAGAGGTGATAGACTTTTATCAGATTCTTCAACACCGAGGGGATTTAATTTAAAAGGGGGGAAACTTTCTGATGGGAAAGAAGTTTGATATGAGGCTATATAGAAATTTGCAAGTTGTTCAACCAAGTTTTCTTCACCTTTAGCAGACAGTTCTTGAAGAATGTGTTCTACAACAAGAAGGCTAGTGTGAATATTTATATGGTCTTCTTTCTGTTGTGAGTGAAAGAACTCAAGAGATGAGGAGCTGTGATTTCTTTCTAAGGTCTTAAATGATTCTTCAACCAAATTTGAGCCTATCACTTCTTCTGCAATGACATTTTCCTCTTGATAAGAAACAATTGATTCTTCTGCAGTTGTTACAGTTGATCTTTCACTGACAATCTTAGAGGAAGAAGATTCAGTGTTTTCTACTATTGATTTCTTAGAATGATAAAGAGGATTACTTTTAGTACCTGATTTTGAAATTTGACCTTGAAATGATCTTCCTCTTCTGAGAATTAATTCTGGATTGGGTACTGGTGTGACAGGTGATTCTTGTGGATTCACCCTTGTACTGATTCTCTTTGGAGCTAGGATGAACTTTTGGAGTCGCCAGATAGATAATTACAACCAATGTAATGTCTAATCCTTGTCTATCATCAAGGATCAACTCTGTGTCGTCTCCCAGGAAAGCTGAGCTTCAATCTCCTCTCCCCGACAACTGGGCCAATTTGTTATCTCTCCAGGAGTCCTTCTCAGGTTTATCTTGAAGAAGCCTGGTAACTTAAAGTGTAATTGTTTTTGTGTTTATATGTGGATCAAATGGGATAATTGACCCACTGGATTGGTATCAAGACAATCAAGGGTATATGATCAAATGAGACAATGCTTTCAAAAATTAATGATCATATAGATAACTTAACTGTGGGTTAAGAAGACTATGATTATTAACCAGATACACACATGTGATGGGTCAAATAATATAGTGTAGATTACTATTAAATCAAGCTTATGAACTGAAAAAATGAGATAACAATCATTTATCAGTTAAAACAAACTCGAATCAAAGTACAAAAAGAGAAAGGCAATGGCAATCTGACATCAATAATGAAAGAAAACTGTGATTTGTATTATATATCTGAAAGTCTAGTAAAATAGCATCAAGGTCTCTCTATCTAGACTCAAACCTCTGGTTCATCAAAATTTTGTGGCTTTATAGCATTTACATTAGATATCCATATCCTAGAATACTGGATCAAATTTACTTGAAATAGAAAGTCAAAAACTGATATAAGAGAATAGGAAAGGATCCTATAAAATAGGTCAACTCCTTATCTCAAGTGGTCTTCATGTCCTTCAAAATCTTTGAAAGGTGTAGTAAGCCTTCCAAGGCTGATGGATCTTCATAAGATATGGGATAAGTCGAAATTGCCACTTTTGGCAAAAAGACAGTTTTTGGCCTAGAAAATAGGTAACCAATTCCACCTTTCTACCTTGCTAGGCACCTCCAAAATCAAAACAGAACCTTGATAATGATGAATTTAATTATTATCTATCATTTGGAACTGTACTTGAGACATTTGAATAAGAAAAACTTGGATATGTGTGAAAATAATGCCTCTCTGCCCTGTCTGTTCTTTCGGTGCCTAAGAGAGGCAAAATCCGAGCCTGTTAGCCACCGAAAGCTCCGCTTTCGGTGGCTAATGAACAATTGAAATGTTTGCCTAAGCCACCGAAAGTCCCGTCTTAGTGAAAATTAACAAAATTGCAAAATACCTTTTGTCTTAGCTTTAAAACACTTCAAGGCTGATCTTCTAAAGCCTTTGCATCTTGAGTAGGTTCTGGAATGGCTGTAGAATTGTTGGCTGCCTCTGGATCATTCAAATGGATGGCTGCATTTGTTAGGGTTTCAAGATCAATAGGTGCTTGAGGCTGAGGTCTTGAAGGCATGTCTTGCAACCTCAATAACTTGACCTTTTTCTTCAAATTCTTAGCTAATCTCTACAACTTATGATTGCCCTTTATGATCTTCTTCTTCTTCTTCTTCTTTTCCTTTACACTTTCAAGTGCCAATCTTTCCAAGGCTACACTGGTTTCTGTGAAATTCTTTGATAGAGTCTCGTATCTGGCCTTTATCACTCTCTCTAGCACTTCCTGTTGTGCTATTTTCTCTTTGAGTTTCTTAATCTTCCTTGATTTGTTCTGCTTCTTTTTGCTGCTAGATGTTTCACCTTTTTCAAGACTTATGAACATCTCAGTTTCTGGTGCTTGCTCCATGGAAAATTCTATATTTTCATCAATAGGGATTTCTTCTTTTTCTGGTTCTTCATCTGAATCTGAATATGGAAAATTTAGAAAGTTTGTCTTCTTTGGTGCATCCTGCTCTGTGTCTTCATTAAAATCCAGCTTCTTCTTTGCTTCCTTGGGCTCGGAAGATGGAGTATCTTACTCAGATGCACTGGAGAGATAGCTCTCCTCTTCCTTTTCCTATTCTCAGGAGTAGATGACTTCTTTGAAGAAGATCTTTTTTATCCTCTGGTTGTAAATCAATCTGAAACTCATTCCAAAACAAGAAGTGGCCGCAATCCTTGTTCCTTCTCTATAATAGCTCACAAATCAAGAGCTTAATCAAACCATGATGGGATAATCTACCTACAACCTTGCTTGGCTTATCCTTGACCTGGTGAGCCATCTTAGTCAAGCTTCTGTGGAGGTAATAAGGCAAGTTCAAGGGGCTTCTGCCAGTAAAGTGATTCATCAATTTGAAATGATAAATCATTACCTTATTATATCTACCCTCACAGGTTATGTAAATAAGAATTGACTTTAGCAGGTGCTTCCATTTCTCCTCCAGAAAATACATAGGAATGTCTTTCTTCTATATCAAACACTTGTGCTCTGGTTTCAAATAAGACCTAAATTCAACCTCCTTTGTAATAGTGGTCTTGAACCAGTTTTCTCCAGTCCTTGGAATCTCTGTCACCTCTGCTATGAGAGTTTCATCCACCAGGAACTCATCTTTGCCAATGAATGCCTTTCTACCATCTAATGTGAGAGAAAAGGCTTCTGATACTTGCTGATGTGATCCCTGTAGTTTCTCACAAAATCTGTAGCAGCCTTCGTCCTTGAAAAGCTGACACACCTTTGGGTGTGATTACATGTAGCAAATATCATCAAGCTCCTTCCTCAAAGCTGGTCCTCCTCTCTTCATTTTCTGAAATGCTCCTGTACACCTACAATTGGAAATTCGGGCTTGGAAGGAGACCACACAACGCAAAATTAGGGGGTTATGGCTTAGCTATGCCAGAGGCAAAATGATAGGGAATGTATTTAAATAGAGTCCTGATTTTGAGGGATACAAAAGGCATTTTAGGATTTGACAAGATTATAATTGGTAAGGGTTGAGGGGTATGAAGTACAACAGGCCACAAGATTTCATGGAACTGAAGTTTAAATGATAAGATATCATGCAGAGATCAGATGCTAAAAATAGGACAGGTGTAGGGTTTAGAGGGTTTGGGATTATATATATCAAATAAAACTCATTAAACACTAAATCACCTCTTACTCGATCATGATCGACCTCTCCTGTTGTATTTCAGAGGCTAATGCAATCATAACACCTCAAACCCGACGGTTCAGGCGCGTGAAAGGATGTGCTAACTATTTCCAAGCTCGTGTGATTTCAGTGGCTAAAATAGCCTTGAATTTTGCATTTAAGCTGCTGAAAGCTAAGGTTTTCGGTGGCTTAGAAGTGCTTTTGGCTGAATAGAACCGCGCATGGGGGCACGTGGGTGGGAAAAAAAATTGCACATGCGACGTGCGTCTGTTGGAATTATAGCTGCGCACTCTGCACAACTATTTCTCAGATAACTGCGTATCAGTGCGCAACTGTGTAGAGAACATGTGCACATGAGTGCACACCTGTGGGTGTGATAGCTGCACATTTATGAACATCTATTTCTCCTACAACTGCACATTGATTCGCAACTATGCGAAGAACAGACGTGCATATGTGTGCACCTATGGGGGTGACAACCGTGCACTTGAGGCGAAGCTAAGGGGTTTTTGAAAACTTGGATTTTTTGAATATTTTTGATAAATGATGATTGCTGACCAAGGGTTTCTGTGTGAATGTAGGTGATCAGTGTATCATGCCAATCCACTAGAGGGAGTGAGACTGGGAGTGCCTCTGAGAGGTGGTGAGAGAGGAGTCTGGCGTTCAGAGACTCTTGACAGCCTATCAAATGATCAAGTTCTTCGACTGCCCACTGATACGGTCATAGGAGTACCTACTGCAGTATTGGATATCGATGTGGAACACTGATCTACAGTGCTTCATTGTGAGGGGGAAACAACTGACGTTCTCAGTTGTTGAGGATGTGTATTTTTTGATGGGGCTCCCCTTTCGGGAAATGGCCCTACCTGCTGACCCCCTAGTTGCTAGGGGATGTGCATTTGATAGACTTGGCATGGGATTATTGTAGGG
>CBVK0101044545.1:0-26666 GCA_900067695.1 Picea abies | reverse complement strand
CCATTTCTTCTACTCTCAGAAAGTATTTTCCAACAGTTTCATCTTCCTTCATCTTCAGCTATTCAAACTGTATTATGTAGGTTTGCAGCTTGGTGTCCTTTACCTTCTCATTACCTTCATAACTACTAATGAGTTTGTCCCACATTTCTTTGGCAGTTCCTAGGTGCATAACGTTTAAGAATTCTGCTTCTACAAGCCCACTCAAGATAGAATTCATAGCCTTAGCATTGAAGCTAAATTCTAGCTTGTCATCCTTATTAGCTAGTACAACTAGCTTTACATATCCAGTATCTACCACATCCCAAACATCTGCTCCTAAAACCATTATGTAGGTTTTCATTCTCACTTTCCAAAAGGCAAAGTTTGTTCCATTGAATAGAGGGGCCTTATTGGTTGAATTTCCTTCATGGATTGACATGTTTAAGCTCTAGGATCTACCCTTAGATAAAAGGGGCCCACTTTGATACCAATTGTTGGACAACTAAGAGGGGCGGGGGTGAATTAGTTGTTACCTTGCTTAAACAATTATGCTTATTTTAAACTCTTTACAAAGCACTCAATGACAATCACAATAATGTAGGGAAATAAGTAATAGCACATTCAACATCAGTTAGCATATGAGATACACAGAGATAGATATTACTTGAGGAAACACATAGAGGGTAAAAACCTCTTCTTATTTATATGATAAATAATCTTTACATTCTTTACATTATCATACATATGAGTACCAACTCATAATGAGGCTACAACCTCTATTTTGTAGGCTGCTACTTGCTGAGAGCACCAACTCTCTAGTTTCTCTAACATCAACTCCTTGGGTTTCTCTAGCACCAACTAGAAGGAAGCACCAACTCCCCAAGTGTTCCAGTACCAACTAGATGGAAGCACCAACTTCCGATCATATAGGCACCAACCTGTAAAATAGAGAACACAGTTCTCCCTTGCACCACCCTATCACCCTGGTTTCTCTGGATGCAACCAGATGGAAGCTACAACTCCCTGCGTTCAAGCACCCACTTGAACCACTGAGGACAACTGTCCTCCCTAGCACCTCCCTACCACACTGAAATATAAATCTTTAATACTAAAACTTATTACGGCGAGATAAAGTTCTTCAATGACTTACCAGTCTCATCGATGTTCTGCTACACTGCGCTACTCTGTCTACATCAGTGTCGTCTGCACACTTCTCTATGCTTTATGTCGTTCTCAATCTATGCACTGTATGCGATGTCCATTTACTGCACCATTCCTCTGCTGTGCATTTCTTCTGCTGTGTTCTCACTCCTTCTTCACTTGTCTCTCCATCTCCTAGCAACAACACCTCTCTTCTTTATTTTACATTCTTATAATCTTTGTACTCAATGTGCATGCCCTCTGCTCCTTTTTCCTACATGCTCTAAACACCACCAATGTACACCACATCGGGGTCTTCACTGCCACTTTCGCAATACCACCACCTCACTCCTGTGCGCCACGTTGTGTCACTCTGTTCTGCATCTCCTGCTCCTTTTGAGTCCTCTTCCTGATCATCATGGTAACTCTTCAGCTTCTCTGGCAGATTCCCATGCATCCATCATCACTGGGTGTTATACTGAGATTCTCAGCTTCTCTGGTAGTTGAGACTCTTCATCTTCTCTTTCATATATGAGCTTATCCTCTGGAAAAAACCATCAGTAGTTTCTAACAGTTACACTCTAGAGTGCAACGATAGCCCTCTGATCTTATTTTAGGATCACTGTGGTGAACATTTCATTACACTCCATGTCCCATTCCCCGAAACTCCAAAATGGAGCTTGTCTGTATTAGCTCCTATCATTTTGATGTTTCGCATTTCGACCTTTCGCAATTTCGCATGTCGCAAAATATTGTTGCGAGGCACCCAGTTTATGTCGCAATTTCTCCTTTCGGGATTTCATAATTTCGCAATTCTTGTGATGAGATATCTTGATGCTCCATGTCGCAATCTCCGAAACTCCGAAATGGAGCTTGCCGAATTGAGAACTTCTCTACAGCTCTTCAATCTCTAGATCAATGGTCCACGATACGTGGTGATCAGACGACTATCCTTTGCCTCAGAACTTCATCCTTCAGGACTTTGGGGGAGTGATGGAGTTAAAAATCCCGAAGCAAGAACTCCCAGAGTGAGGTCAGTTTTGCGTCACTCAATGATGTGTTGTGATCGGAGTGGATATCACGTGTCACTCAAAATTGTGATTTCCAGTGGCCTGAAATGCCTAATCAACTCGACACTTGTCGTTGTCTGACCGTGCCACGTGTTGTAGTCTTCCACCCGTCCTTTCTAACATGGTCTGCCACATTCTCCTCCTGGATCTATTAGCCCAAATCACTTCGCGATTTCGCATATCGCGATTTCGACATTCTGGTGTGAAAGTTCTCGACACTTCCAAGTCCCGGTCTGTAAAACTCCAAAATGAAGTCAGATCAGCTTTTCGGCTTTTCAAACTTTGCAACTTCGGGACTCCTGTGATGAGGATTTTCGACACTTGACTCCTCCATCTCCTGGTATCCGAAATTGTCTCCTGCTTTCGGGATTTCGGAGTTTCACATTTCGTGATTCTGAGACTCCTGTGGTGAAGTTTTTTGACACTTCAACTCTTGGTATCCAGAACTGTCTCCTGCTTTCGGGCTTTCGGCGTTTTTCATTTCGCAATATTGGGACTCTTGTGGTGAAGTGTTTTGACACTTCAACTCCTGGTATCTGGGACTCCGAAATGGAGTTATTTCCCGGTCTGTAAAACTCTTGTTAATGTGCCTCTTTTAGGATTTTGGGATTTCGGATTTTGTAACTCTGGGACTCTTATGTTGAAGAGTCTCAACTCTTGACTTCTCAATCTCCTGGTATCTGAAACTCTGAAATGGAGTTGGATCAACGTATTCTGGCGTTTCACATTTTTTCGTTTCGACATTCTTGTCGTGAGTTGCTTCCTTGACTCCTCCAATGCCTGGTATCTAAAACTCTGAAATGGAGTTTACGCTTCTGATCTTTCCATGTGATTATCCCTGCACTGCTAATCTTCCTTGCCTGCCTGTTTGCCATCAAATAAACAAGCACACTCTTGCACTATTCGTGCACCTCTGCACTATCTCTTTTGAGCTTAAGTTGTCCCTATTTTTCCATCGCTGCATACTCTAATATTGCCATCAATGACAAGCACATCTACCTGAAATCATGCCAACAACAATAACCTCTCATCAAGTTTGCTAAACCTTGTTGAGATTTTCAGTGTGTAATTATTCTACGATAACAATAACATTTAAATCATAAGACAATAATTATGAGATCTGAAAAATTAGAAAAATTCAACAGCTGCATGAGTGAAATATGGCAATAGAGTCCTAATTCAACTCTTCCTAGTGCCAAGAATGTAAGGAGGACAACTTGCTAATTTTTAGGAAATTATGGCTTAGATTGAGGAATTTGTTTCCTCCACTTATCTTAGCCTCTTTTAACTTTGCAAACTCAAATATTAAAATGAGTGAAGGTTCATAATAACATAAGGTATATGTTCTTAGGCATAAAACCCATTAGACCCCGTCACCTTTCCCCTCTTGTGGTATCATATCCCCTTTAGGTGCTCTTGCTCCACTGGCATTGGTCAATTTTTTATTAACTGCATAAATAAAATAATTATAATATTCACGGGGGTCAATCTAGGATATTACACCTTCATTTGTTTTCACTTTGATTAAATTGGTTTGGTGTGAGATCACATTGACTCTAAATCTTCTTTGGAAAACCACTTGATTAACTTGGTGTTGAGCTTTTGGTTCATTTTGGACAAAAAATCAATCTATTTGGGAAATTTTATAGAATAAAATTCAACGATAACACAATCTTAAAAAAATCCCAAATTAATCTTGTCTCCCAACATTAATCTCATAAGAACATTTTTGAGTTGTAATAAATTGATGGGATTGTTGGGAAACGAACCAAATTCCAATCCAGGAGCATGATTATTATCTAAAGAAACACATTGATCATTACACTAGTCACATTGCAATTTAGGGGCCGAATCCAACTTAAGATGCACATTGCCTAGAGCTTGAAGAAATGTGTATCAATTTCCCTAACTAATGCTCTCTGCATATATACATCTCCACTATAGGACCAAAGGGTTGATTTATTACCAA
The DNA here is from genome assembly GCA_900067695.1 of Picea abies. Lineage (NCBI taxonomy): Eukaryota > Viridiplantae > Streptophyta > Pinopsida > Pinales > Pinaceae > Picea > Picea abies. Next base: position 22,508 of record CBVK0101044545.1, on the reverse strand, counting down.
TGAAGTCTATATATACTATCTTTCTATATGCCTTGGTCTAGAATTATGGTTAAGGATCCATGTCCGTAGGAAAAATGTATATGTTTGATTAATGCCCTCTCCTAGTTCTATGTGCATCAATACATACCCACTATAGGATTTGAAGGTTTGAATGATTAGAAATGACATGAGCACCTTTCGAGGCACCCTACTACAAAGTATTGGTTAAGGATACATATCCATAGGGAAACCTATAAAATTGATTTGTTTTCGTGAGGTTCTTTAATCTTATTTTCACTTCCACGATTTCTTGTATCCTCCCAAAATTTCCTTGGATTCTCTAAAATTTCCATTTCTCAGTCATAATGTCTTCTTTTGAAATACTTTCTTCAATTTCACCTTGCTGAAATCTTGTACTATTATCTCATATTCTTCCTCTAAATCAATATTAAGTATTATTTTATTCCTACTTGAAGTGACCATATTATTCCCAATAGATCATGGAGTAATCAAAGCTTGCAATGTAAAATCAATAACTTTTTACAAGAGGCAATAGTGAAAAATCTCCTTTTTTATGTTTTAGTGTGAGTGGTCTAGTTTGTTGGAATAAAAAGGAATTAGAGCAAGGTTTGTTGTCTCACATTTTCCCAAGCTTGCATCAATTTGAGGCATGCGATGAAGATGTAGGCCAGATGTTGTTTACTCAATACAAATTTGGAAATAACATATGACAACCCCCTATAGTAGTGCATCTCAATTTTTTGTGTAGGCCCTCCTATTTTTCTCTTCAAACCTTTAGGCAATTTGATGTCAAACAAATCCACACACAGGCTGATTTTTTTGTTTTTGTTTTTTCCCTTGTTTGTTCCCAATTCCACGTCATTCCTAAATCTAGAACCATCCACTACAAGAATAAACTCACCTAAAAGCACCATATCTCATATTTACTTGATTTCTCCCTTTGTTATTGTTCCTTATGAATTGTAAGATCTGTGTTGAATTAAAACTAATTATGTTTTCAATTTTTTCTTACAAACATTTTGTAATGTCAAAATTTGAACTTTGATTTGCAATTTAGAATCACCTTGGATATTAGTTGTTGTTACCTTTCTTATAGATAATTTTCTTGGTATCTTTTCCTCTTTTATCTGCCCTAGAGTTTGGTAGTCCTACTTGTTTCCTTAATTAGGTCTTGTAGGATGCATTCCTATAAATTCTAAGCTTCTTGGAATGTCATACAAGGACTTTATCATTTCATTGTTTACTCCTAGGGGACCCCACATATTATAGTTATATGAAAATTTTAAAATAGTTTATTATCTTCACAAATTTTTGTGAGCTCTTGCGAATCATGAGTCAACAAATGCAATAATGTAATTTATTTCTCCTTGTAAACTCACATATAACATACATATAAATGAAAACGACTCACAAACATGTAATCATGTATATAATGTATGGTCAATATAGCAAATAAAAATAAACTAATTGGTCAACACAATGCACATATGAGTGGTGTGTGTTAATGGATGGAGTAAATATGGATCTAAATGCATAATTTAACCATCCAATTGTGACCAATGAATTCATTGTGGTGAAAAATGGTAGATTTAAACATTTTCTTTTTACAATTCATCATTGTATGTGTTGGAATCAAATGCTATCCTCCACAAGTACATTAGACAAGTAAAAAGGTTATTTTTTTCTTAATAAAAGATGAAGTGAATGCAATGATGTAATTTCTTTCTCCTTTTCAACTCACATCTTTGTTGACATGGAAAGATACATATTGATGTGGACCTCCTCATGTTAATATGGATTGTTGATTTGTAGGAGTATGTCATAGGTAAGCTTCGTGGTCTATGTACTTGTTTTCCTACTAAATGGGGATTTTGGTATCTTTGGGAATACAATGAGACAAAAAAATCTTGAAAGCGAGTTATATTGTATCTATTTGGCATGAAATTATTTACAATTATGAATTTTGAGTGGTATATTTGTTGAAAATTGATTCATGTTAAAGAATTTTTTATGTGGGACATTGAATTACTCCTTTTTCATTTTATGTTGTGGTATCACAACTCTCGCAGTTTGCATCTCATTAGTGCAATGATGAGAGACATAGAGTGACATTTCTTGGGTAGAAGTGAAAAAATTTGAAGGGATGAAATTTTGAAATTTTTGGAAGAACCCAAGTAAGAAAATCCATTGACTTGAATATGTTGATGTGTTGGGACTAGTTAATGCTCATAACGGGTAAGCTAGTGGGCTGAAATTGAGCTTATGAGGGTAATTCATGATTAAAAATCATGAGAGGAAATCATATTATGTTGAGCCTCTAAGAGGCCTATGATATAAGCCAATGGAACATGACCAAGGCTCAATCCAATATTAAGCTACCACAATTATTAGTTGGGCATAAAATTTAGTACAAAGGCCTCTATAACTAAGCCAACAGAACATGACCAAGCCTCAATCCAATATTAGGCTACCAAAATTATTACTTGGGCATAAAATGTAGCATATTTATATGAGGATATTAAAAAACCACAATGTGAGTAAGAGAGAGAAGTTGGGAGACCATCCCAACAGTGGATACAAAAAACCGAATAACTACCCATGCATAAGTGAATCATAAGTGAACATATTCGGGGATGGAGGCACATAACTAGGAAATACACCTTAAGTGGATACAAAAGGTTGAATGAGTTCCCCCTTGGTAGGTGCATGCAAGAAGAAATATGTGAAGAGAAAGGCATGGATGTAGGCATTGCACATTGAGGTACATGTATTACTTTAATTTTGTTGTCTAGATAGGTTGTTTCTATGCAATGATATATGACATGGTATCATGGAGTCGATGGCTCGATGGATAGACCAAAAATATTGAACCTAATATGTATGCCATGAATTATTTAACTAGTTAAATGTTTTCCATTAAATAATAGCGTGGTTATCAAAACAATTGGTGAGGGAGGTTTCATAGAAGACATCATGATATGAGTTAATTGGATGAGGTAGGATTGAATTGAGATGAAAAGGAGATGGAAAAACAGGAAACTACATTTATGACCAATTGATTTTTCATGGGAATATCTTCTCCTATAGTTTTGTTTTTCATTTATGAACAAGAAGAAATTTTGTATCCTTGGTTGAGTAAAGAGGATTGGGTGTCCATTCATAGTTTTGAGGAGAACGAAATTTAAATATTTCAACGACATCTAGATCATTTGCATCTTCAAATTCATCCTTCAATTTTATTTCAATAAGAATTTGAACATCTTGTCGAGAAAGAGGAAAATGACAACCACTTCCACCACTAACATATAGTGGGTTCAATACTCTAAATTTTCAAGAACTACTACAATTCATGGGTGTAGGGAATACCATGAAAGAGAAAGGAAATGATGTCCAAATAAAGAGGTGGACAAGACAAAGAAATGCACCATGGTGCATGTAAGAGAGCAATCAAAGTGGTTCCACTATGATTGTCATAGAAGTGTAGGGGACATGAGAGAACAACTAGTGTATGTGTAGATTCTCTAGTTTATACAATCCTATAATGTAGGACATAAAGGATAAGTGGAATTAGTTCATTCATAACTAATAAAATATGATGGGGAAGAGGCTCAAAGAAGACCCTACAAAGAAATTTGGCACAACTATAGTTATCACACATTAGATTAATATTATGTTGCAATAAAAAATGACATTATATGTTGAACAAAAACAACAACAAAGATGTGAAATAATCACCATTGAAGAAAACCATTAATATAATATACTACAAAATTCTAAATAAAATGGAATACTCATTCCCATAGGTGTGATAATGAGCGACAATTTTGAAGGAGTGCTTGATCTATGAACGAAGAAATATTTACTACAATATGGGGAATCTACATCCAATGACTTGGGAGCCAACTATAAACAAAACCTCCACAATCACTAATGTGCTTGGTCTCCAATCAAATGAGATAAAGTAGAATAATTTCTCACTAACAAAATAAATGAGAGACATTGAATGTCTAGGTTGTCCATCGATTGGGAGAACGACTAGTAAACTAACTAAATCAATTGAATGACAACGAATGAAGCTAAATCATTAAATGGACGGGCACAAAAAAACTCAAACTAATTCCAATTTCCACCTTAGACCAAAGAAAAAAACATGCAAAATACTAAAGTAGAGGTGGAACTAAATCAAAAGTCAATGCCTAAGCCTAAGTGGCACAACCCTTGAAAAATCAACAAAGTTTACCATGTTTGGCACGTCACTAGGGAAAGAAAGAGACTATCACATGAAACTTAACTTATTTTTTTCGATGTCATTGTTAGACATTGCTTGTTTCTTGGAAAAACAATAGAAAGGGGGAAAGAAAATGAGAACAATAAGAACAAGGGAGTTGGCTTCGATTTAGATGAAAATGAGATATAAGGTCTTAATTAAGGTTGGAAGTTCTCTCTCTCAACATAATGGCATGGTATTTCATTTACATTTTGGGCATCACTTCAATATTGGTATTAAAAGTCAATGATTATCTTTACCTTTATGATTTTGAACAATTATACCTTCATCATGTGGTATTAAAATGAGATATAGGTTTGGATCATGGTTTTATGCCCATGCAAAATACTTGTTTTTATATGCATATTATACTATGCTAGGTTGCAGTTTCAAAAGTATGGATGTTATAAGTGAAGCTTGATAAGTTACATAAACACACAAATATATTTTTCTTGTGTCAATAGCTCACACAAAGTATACAAGGTATATAGTTTGTTAAAAGTTTAACAAACAAAGGTTGATATATGGCAAAAGAATATGATATATGGAGTTTTCAAAAATTGGTATATATCGTTGATAAGTTTGGATTGAAATTTTTATTTATCCTTAATGTATTACAACATATATGAAAGACTCCTTGATACAAATGATTGGTATGCTAGCAATGAAGGGTTGGATGATGATTATGATGGGTTGGATGATGATTATGATGGTTATTATCCATGCATATCATATATTTCTTGGAGAAATTGTATTATTAAGTTTCAATTTATATGATAAATGGGGTATGTAAATGAAGTTTTAATCAATGTTCATATATATTGGGGTTGATAACTTATGTTTCATTGATATCATTTGGTTGAAACAATAATGGTGGTGTATGGGATTTGAGCTAGCCACTACGTCAACCATGCATTGATTTTGAGGTGACATGGGCATTAATGCCACTAGGACCAATCTTTACCTCCTTGGATGTATCTAGGGTTCTCATCATTTGAGGTTTTTGGTTTGGATTGTGGAGAGAGTTGTGCTTTGGCTTGAGAAGCTAACCTTCCTATTCATCGCTACAACCATTTCAGAGCTCAAAGAGATGGTATAAATCAACATAAGGCGAGGTAAGTACTCACAAAACTCTTAAATGTTTCCTTGTAAGATGATTTGTTATTAAATGGTTAATTTTGGCTCTTATTAGCTAGTAGTGTCGGGAAATTTAATTGCTTAAATTGATGATCATTAAATTATCAATTCGAGAGCCCCTAAGCTTGTGAGACACTAGCACTGTATGTGCAGGACTAGGTAGCTAAACTAATCCTACTAAATTCAAAAATAAATTCACTTGATAAATCATTTCTAGGAGTATAGACTTAACAACTCCAATAACTTTATCAAGAATAAAACCAAATCAAATAAATCTTGCAATATAAAACCTAATCCAAAAATATCATAGTCCTAGATTCGAGTCTTATGGATTTGTATCTCTTTCAAGATCTAAGGGTTAACAACTTCCTAAAATTTTCGGAAACAAACCACACATTGCTGTTAACACACCTAGACATAATTTAAAAGCATGAAGATAAAGTAAAGGCATAAGCAAATTAAACAATCAATTCTTCAAAGTAAAAAGCAAACAATTTAAACCATCACATAATTCTTGTGGAAAAGAAACATGCCATGATTGTATTTAATGAAGAAAGCTAACTAAGAGATAAAATTACATAAACAAAATAAAGAACTACCATGATCTCATGGAGAAAGTGCTTTCTCCTAAGAATTCATGGTGTGGAATTAAACTACGACATCATATAATTTAATCAAATCATAAAACACAATAAAGTTACATACTTACAATCCATATAAGAGAAAGCGCTTTCTCTTAAGAATTCATGGCATGGAATTAAACTACGACATCATATAATTTAATCAAATCACAAAACACAATAAAATTACATACTTACAATCCATATAAGAGAAGATCCTGAAATTTTTTATTCACTTCATCATGAACTGGACGTTTGCTCCAAGAGTCCTCTCCTTTGGAATGGAGAAGGCACTCTTATTTATACATAATTTGATTTGAGAATAAGATAAGGAAATAATAAATTCAAATCCACTTTTATCTCATGTGGTTCAACCATTTTCTAATAATTAGAGAACAATTATCTCTACAAATAATCTCACAAATATCTAAGATATTGATCCGAAAAGATCTTTTACACGACTATGGTTGAGTTATTAAGCATGTGTTGATTAACAAATCAGGAAGCTTAAAAAAAGAGGGAGAAGTATAGAAGAAATATGAAACCCATATAAACATGTATAGAACTGAAATGAAGCATAAAACAACACAAAACCATAACACCAATGTGATAACAGAGATCGACAATCTTGCCTACGTCTCCGGGACTTGTCTTAGTGGGTGAGGCTTTCTTATTTCTGTTCAAAGATCAATAAGTACATCACATCAGTGCTAAAAGGTTACAAAATTGATCTGGTCTTGTTCTGCCAGATCGCTAGAACCCAACATAAGAAATGACACTCAAATCGGATGACCAGAGCTCCCAGAAATGGCCCACAAAGGTGCACTCCTCACCAACTTCCCTGCATAAAAATGGATTTGGCTTGGAAAATATTTAGCATAAACCTTCTCCCCACCATGGCCTCAAGAAGGCCTGGTTTATATATATCTGAATTTGGTAACCATCTCCCAGCTTCCCCCCAAGATGTGGCCTCAAAAAGGGCCCAATATCCCCCAAAAAGGGACAAAAATATACAATAACAGCTGAAAAAATCATAAAAATCCACTAATATATGGTAAAAGCCCACTTCTGCAATATAATTGGGGCACATCCCCCTTTTCCCTGGCCCTTGGGCATATGGGTGCATCCCAAGTGGCCACGGGCTAACCTCCAAGCGCGCTGGCCCCTCTGTATGTTTGGCACTTGGTCCTATGTGAAGGCCATATGGCTGATCCTAGTCCTCTGCGCGCGCTGAACCGATAGTCCCTCCAACAATAGCCCATGTTTTTATCCCCCTGGTTGACGGGCTAGCTCGACCGACCGAGGCTAAACCCAACAAATATCCAACGCTATCCATTTATAGGTCAGGTCTTATGGTGGAAGTTCCGACATGACCAAGGGATGGAACAAACGTTATAACCGTGTGAAATATTTTGGAGGCCCCGTGGCATGGTCGCATGGTGTCTCATATGCCTTGAGATCTAGGCTATAATCAATATCACTCACACCAACATACATTACAACGCAGGTTTATATGAGGACAAACGTATGTGCCGAGGGCTGGGGCTAGACCCCATCCCTTTTCCTCCCGGACCATACCATATATTACAATTTAAATATAAAGTATGCGGATAAGGGTTAAGGAACAACGTGCAGGCGGGATGGCTAGCCTGACCTACCAAGTCACTAGCCTAGTGGGAGGTCTCGAGTTAGAAACCCACAAACTCCAAAAATTTTGTAAACCACAAACCAATCCATGGGTGCCATGTGGTAGCCCATGTCTGGGCCATGTGGCACCACACCATACTCCCTCTAAAATGCCATGTGTCAGATGCTTATTGGTCTAGCTCTCTACCCTGTCAAGGACCACTACCACATGTCATACCTTCCACGTCACTACCACGTGTCATACCTTCCATGTCATTGCCACATGTCATACCTACCACATCATTGACACGTGTCATACAATTTGTGAGAGCCTACCACATCATCCATGCCACATGTCACCACTGCAAGGGTGACATGTGTCACTCGCTGATTGGTCCCCTGTACCTGTCCACGTCACCTGACCGTATGCCCAATCACCCTGCCACATGTCACCTCCAGAAGATACCACATCAGTGCTGACTATGCCTTCCACATCAGTTGTAAGACCATACGACGTGTACATTCAACTTCCATGTGGAACTGTACGGACTGTACACTCAACATTTATTTTTGCCTGTTTGGAAAAACGAACAGATCGCCATAACTTGAGCATACAACATCCGTTTGTGCCCGTGCAAGTTGCACTGGGTTTGTATAAATGAGGCCTAAGCACACGTCTCTTTTGAAGCCATTTTGAGAACTTTTATTTTAGGCCTTTATGAGCCCCATCAAGCTCCTGGATCCGATTCTGGATCACACCTCCCCACTAAAGGAACTTTTAATCCAACAAAAGGTTACAAGAATGGACTTTGACTGATTACATACTCATAAGGATGAAAAAAAACACGATGTTGTACAAAAATGTTGTTATAACATGTCATCATTTCAACATGTGTGATTACATTAATGGAGGCAAAATACAATGAAGTTGTGACATCCACTTTTGGAAAAACCAAGTGATTGGTTTCTTTCCTTCATGATGTTCCTCTTGCTTCACTAGTAATCCTTCTTCCTTCATGAGTACATGCACAATCCTTTTTTCCTTCTTCGGACGAAGCTCCAGATTAAGCTTCCAACAACTAGCCTTCTGATGTCCACTCCTGTTGCAATAAGTGCACTGAGTTTTTGGCATCCATACCTGTTTACCCTTCTCTTTCTTTCATTGTGGATTTGACTCTTTATGTCGTGTTTCCTTCCTGGTCGACATAGGTTTCCTGTACAAATTTTGTCTCTTCCATACTGCATACCTCAGAGATGTTTTCTGAAACAAATGTACAAGGAACTTGCTTCAATCCTTCTTTGAATTTGTTGTTATTTGAAGCTTTCACTTGAACTGAGCTCTTTCATTCCAAGTAGTCTTCATACAACACTTTCACCCTCTCGGCCATGAAAAACACCGAATTTCTGAATTCCTTCTCATCTTCAGTAAGTCCTCCCGTAGATGCCATTTTCTCCCTTGATATGAGCTCTTTCCTAGTTAACATGCACAACTCAAATTCCAAATGTCAACTAGCTCTGATACCACTTGATTCGAAAAGATATTTTACACGACTATGGTTGAGATATTAAGCATGTGTTGATTAACCAATTAGGAAGATTAAAGAAAGAGGAAGAAGTATAGAATAAATGTGACAACCATATAAACATGTACAAAACTGAAATGAAGCATAAAACAACAACAAACCATAACACCAATGTGATAACGGAGTTCGACAATCTCGCCTACATCTCTGGGCCTTGTCTTAGTGGGTGAGGCTTTCTTATTTATGTTGAAAGCTCAATAAGTACATCACAACAGTGCCAAAAGGTTACAAAACTGATCTGGTCTTGTTCTACCAGATCTGTAGAACCCAACAGAAGAAACGACACTCAAATCGGATGATCGGAGCTCCCAGAAATGGCCCGCAAAGGTGTTCTCCTCAACAACTTCCCTGCTTAAAAATGGCTTTGGCTTGGAAAACATTCAGCATAAACTTGCTTTGAATCTCCCCCCCATGGCCTCAAGAAGGCCTGGTGTATATATATATGAAGTTGGTAACCATCTCCCAACTTCCCCCCCAAGATCTGGCCTAAAAAAAGGTCCAATATCCCCCCAAAAGGGCCAAAAATCTCCAATAATAGCTGAAGAAATCATAAAAATCCACTAATATATGGTAAAAACCCACTTCTTCAATACAATTGGGGCACAAACCCCTTCGCCTTGGCCCTTGGGAATATGGGCGCATCCTAAGTGGCCATGGGCTAACCTCCTAGCGCACTAGCCCCCTTGCATGTTTGGCACCTGGTCCTGTGTGAAGGCCATATGGCCGAGTCTAGTCCTCTACGTGCACTGAACCATTAGTCCCTCTAACGATAACCCATGGTTTTATCCCCCTAGTATGTGGGCTAGCCCGACCAACCGAGACTAAACCCAACAAATATCCCACGCTATCCATTTACATGCCAGGTCTTATGGTGGAAGTTTCGGCATGACCGAGGGCTGGAGAAAACGTTATAACTGCGTGAAATGTTCTGGAAGCCCTGTGGCATGGTCACATGGTGTCCCATATGCCCTGAGCTCCAGGATATACTCCATATCACTCACACCAACATACATTACACCGCAAGGTCGTATGAGGACGGACGTATGTGCCGAGGGCTGGGGCTAGACCCCAACCCTTTTTTGCCCAGACCATACCATATATTACAATTTAAATATAAATTATGCGGATAAGGGTTAAGGAACAACATGCAGGCGGGCTGGATAACCCGACTTGCCAAGTCACTAGCCCAGTGGGAGGTCTCAAGTTTGAAACCCACAAACTCCAAAATTTTTGTAAACCACAAACCAATCCATGGGTGCCACATGGCAGCCCATGTTTGGGCCACGTGGCACCATGCCATACACCCTCTAAACTACCACACATCAGATGCTTATTGGTCCAACTCTCTTCCCTGTCAATGATCACTGCCATGTGTCATACCTGCCACGTGTTGTACATGCCTCATCATTTCCACGTGTCGTACCTGCCACTTCATTGACACGTGTCATACAGTTTATATGAACCTTCCACATCATCCATTCCACATGTCACCACTGCAAGGGTGACACGTGTCACTCGCTAATTGATCCCCTGTACCTATCTATGTCACCTATTTGTATGCCTAGTCACCCTGCCACGTGTCACCTCCAGAATATGCCATGTCAGCGGTGATTATTCTTGCCACATCATCTATATAGTTGTACAACGTGTACATTCAGCTGCCACGTGGCACTGTACAGACTGTATAGTCAACATTTTTTTTTACCTATTTGGAAAAAGAACAAATTGCCATAACTTGAGTATACGACATCTGTTTAAGCCCATTCAAGTTGCGTTGGGTTCATATCGATGAGGCCTATGCACATGTTTGTTTTGAAGCCATTATGAGAACTTTGATGTTTAGGCCTTTCTGAGCCCCATCAAGCTCCTGGATTTGATTCTGGATTAGATATTTAATAAGAAAAATTCTATGATTATTCTCCATCAAATATGCTTGAGTGATCATCCCAAATCTTTTTCAAATCTCCAAAGTTTGAAGATGAAATTCGAATTTGAGGACAAGTGGTAGAATTTGACATTGTTGGAATCTTCAAATATACCTATAACATCATCAAACTCACCCAAATTTCAAGGTTAAGTGAAAACATGTTATTTTTCTAACATTTAATTATAAACTCACTTAAAATACCAATATAAATGGATTGGAAAATAATAAGTCTAATCCATCATATAAGCATTAAAATGGTCTTAATGCAAGGTTACGGGAAAATGAAAAATGGTTAAAAGTCAAGGAAAAGGGTGTGAAAGATGACATTTTGGTGACCCAACATCTCTCCCCAACTGAACATGTTGTGTGTCCTCATGCAAACCTACATCTGATTTTCCTAAACTCTGTCATTAGGTCTTCCTCCTCTGAAAATTATATGAGTGTCAACTGAGCTTCTTGCATGGAAACCAAAAGTTCTACGAGTGTTGTCTCTTTTGTGGCAACACTTACCTTTTTGAAATTATTCCTATGGCTGGTTCTTGTGTAACAACCATGAGTTTTGTAAGTTCTGGTGCTTTTGTGGCAACACTTACATCTTTCAGTTGTTCTCTTTCCCGCTGCAACAAAGAATCACCCTTTCAAATGGAAAAAAGATCATCACTTTGAAAAATAAATCACATGCATGCATTCTCTAAGCAAATGGAATTTGTCTTAAAAAATAACATTCAAGCATCATGGATCTCTGTTAAAAAATTACTTAGCATCCAAACATCATAAATAACCTTTGCTTACTAGTTGTGACCAAGTGCCATACTCACCATTCAGAACAAATCCTCAATTGTTTGTTACATGAATTCTGGTAGCGTTGTTAAAAATGATAATGAGATAGTGCCTTCTCTTTAACCTGGAACTGATTTGATCAACATGAACCCATATCATGACACTTATGGACAAAACCCATGTGGTGGATTTTTCTCTAAGGTTGCACAAGTATGCAAAGAAATGAATCGCAACCGGAATCCCGCTGCCAAAATTCTGTGCTACTACTGGAATTCTAAGGCTACTTATTTGAATTTTTATTTTGGATGCCAAGGCGTGTAAGGAAATTTTTTGGTGAGCGTATTGTTAATGAATTTATACTTCTCCCCAACAAGTTTCGTAGCCAATTGATGCACGAATCTCGATAAAAATGAAAAATGGTTGTAGGTGATGGCGACTAATTTCTCACAAAATATAAATTAGTTTGACTTGAAAATTGTTGTGTTCATATTATCAAAGTGCATCTCCCCACCAAATTTCATGGTCAACGGGTTCACGGTTTATAAGATATCTTGAGATCAATTTCTGCACTTCATTAGAAAATACATTGTATTGGAAATTGTAAATTTTGCTATGGATGAGGCATGCAATTAAACCATATGACCAAAAATGTTTGTTGTTTATACATAAGCTTTGAGGATCCCTAATTTAGCTTCTCACACATTTTTGTTATAGGTATTGATCACAATCAATGTCACATGTGCCATATCACAGTGATTTGCATTTTTAGGGCCAACATTACAGTCATGGCTTATGCATAAATAAGTTTTTCTTCATAATTAGAATAGGCTAAGATCATACTGCTTTTGTTGAATTACATAATGGCCATTATAACCCACCAATTGACTGTGTCCATAGTTCTATACTCGCTCACTATTTTTCCTTGGTTGCCGAACTAGATAAACCCCAAATGTTGAATCATTTGAACCCCGTAGAATAAATCTACAACTTTGGAGTTTTTGGGAATCTTAGTTAAAGCTTGTGCTTGGAACCAAACATAACTTAGAGCCTAAAAGTAATCCACAAATGATCACTATGTTATTTGTGCCTTATAATTGATCTTATCATGCATAAAAGAAAAACATAGTGACTTTCTAATGGCCTTCAAATCATTTGGTCCAAAGGAATTGGAAAATATCTAGTCTCATCCAAATGTGAAAGCCCTTGTAAGATATCAGTCAAATGCATTCCATCATCAAGTATACAAGAACCAAAAAATGAACAACTTTGTAACTTACTATAGCTTGAATAGGTGAACCAATGTTTTTATATCACCAATAAGTTACAAAGAATGATTTTGCAAGGGTTTCCAACAAAGACCTCCATACAGTAGATAAAATATAAAATCCTTCAAATCTTTGTCATGGAGTTTATTTCAGATCAACCCTTAACTGCTAGTTTTTACTATTGTCTCGATTTAACTAATTGTCATTTAGAGAAAATCATTGCTTGAATTTTTCTAGTTAAAACTTTCCTTCAAACTATTGAATTTCAATCCTCAAAATTGATTGATTTATCGTTCTTGAGAGGGCATGGTGTATTTTTACCTTTAATTCAATTCTTAATTTCCATTTTGAGAAAGAAAAATGCCCGCTATACAAAAACTTGAATTTATGGCTTACTGACACAAAACAAAAGTCTAAAATTTCCTAAAACATATGCCCACAAAACCTTCCTTTTGCACTTTTTGAGAATTTCTCTCATTCTATACTCAAATTGCTATATGGGGCACAAAACCTGTTAGGATATTTAGACACTTAGGAGTTAGTTAATATCTACTTGTTCTAATGTGTTGTTAGGTAAAAGTGTGTTTCTTAGTGTGTTTCTTTAGTATGCATTAGTATGCATTTGTAGTGAGGAAATCTGACGGTCACGATATGTTCTCGACATAGAGTGATTCGACGGTTCATATTCTCCTCGATCTTAACGACCATTGATCCATGGATTAACACCTGATTGGTCCATGATCTCTATTTAAAGAGAATGGAGGGTCATTTTCTGATGATCTATTGTGAGAAAATCTCTTATAAAATCTCTCTGTAATCTTTTTCTTTTTCATTAATAAATTGCTCCAAGTGGCCATGTTGGCTGGGACCGTGGATGTTTCCCCGTAGGGGTTTTACCACGTCAAAACATCAGTGTGTTGATATTTGATATGGTTGTGTGAGTGGTTACTAAAGGTGTTCATCCTCTGTTTTAATACCTGTGTTGTCAAACATGGTATCCGAGCCTGTTTGAGGACCCGCTTCTGTTGTAGATCAAGATCATGAAGCCGAGTTGTCTCATCTCCATTTTCTGTCATTTCCATACATTTTTGGGCTAAGAGGACTGTTCCATTGCATTCAGAGCACTCATTTCAGTCAAGAATACTTTTCGTTTCACTTGAAAAGGTTTTCGTTTTCCCAAGATACGACCATTTCAGTCAGATCCAGAGGTATAAAGCCTGAATACGCATTTTAAATTTTTTTGCAGAGTATTATTTTGGTTTTATATTATTTATTTCCGAGTTGCTACTCTTTTAGATCTACATATGCTCTTTTCATTGCGTCCTGTGCGATCTCGGAAAATCAGAAACATATAGGAAAATGTGCATCTTCCGGGTAAGCTAATCGAGATCTAACCCTTATTGTCATCGAGAAGCGAATTTTTTTTCTTGTGTGAAAATAGCTTTTTTTGAGCAAGCTCTCCAAGGCCATATTCAACAACAACAACAACAACAACAACAATCCTCTTGCTAAACAATACAATATGTTTTGCTAGAGCATTTGGTTAAAAGTTTCCTTTTTAAATAAGAGGTTTTGAGTTCAAGTCTCTCTTTTTGTTACTTTTTTTGAAAAAGTTCATGCTCAAATTGTAAAGTGTATTTCACTTCAAGTATAAAAGTGAATCACTATAAGTAGATTTAATATTTCATTTTAGAGTTATTTGTCATACAACTTTTCTTTTATAAAGTAACTTCATTGTAAAAGTGATCCCCACTTCTCTTTATAAAAATGGGTCACTTCATAATGCAACTTACACCACCACGTGGTCTTTTGGTTATCGTTTATGCCTTTTTTAAAAAGGGCATAACTCTCACATTCAAAGTCCTTTTTCAGTGCCGTTATTTTTTAAAATCGCCTACTTTTTTGAGATATTTTCATCTAGATCATTAGTTTCAGTTTTTAAATCCATATTATCTTCATATTTAATATGGCTTCTACAAGTAATCTCTTGCTTACCAACACCAACTACTTCCAATGGAAATCCCATATAAATGATTTATTAAGAAGTAAAGGCTTGTACCAATTACCTTGTGAAATGAAAAAACACCCATTGATGCTGATAAGAAATTCAAATGGGATAATAGGAATGATGAAGCATGTGGATTAATCGGAATGTCTATCTCTCCTGATTTAAGGTTCCACCTTCAATCAATTGATAAACCCAAAGAAGCTTGAGAAAATGTTGAATATGTTTTGGTAAACACAATATTATTTGAGCACAACAATTAGAAAATCAAGTACTGACTTTAAGTCAAAGTGATTTTTCTTTTATTGAGGATTATCTATCTAAGTTTAAAGCACTCAAAAATTTATGTGAAGAATGTAAGATAAATATAGAAGAAGATCGTTGCATCTATATTATTCTTTCTAAACTAGGTAGTGCATATTCTGTGTTTGTATATACCTTTTATGCCATGCAAGAGGCTTTAGGGACAGTTTATAAAAAACCCAGTCTTGAGAACTTTTGTGATTCTTTGATTAGAGAATAAGATAAGCTTGAACAACTTGGAGTGATCAACACTTCAGGTACCTCCAACAAATCCTTAGTCGTCCATCAGAAAGATAATCCCAAGAAGAAACATCCTCACCACAACAACAAGCAATATAAGGGTCCCAAACCCACTTAGACAACTTCCACTCCTAATGGTGACAAATGAGAAAAATATAAAAGTAAGAAGACTGATAGACATTGCAACTTTTGTGATATACATGGTCATGATGATTCCAAATATTTCAAGAAGATGACAGCGTTAGAAGCAACGATGAAGAAGCACAACATCAATATTGATTCTACTACTTCTTCTTCTTCTCATGGACATGCACTTTATGCTTCTGGTTTCTCCTTCAATACAACTTCTATTTCTTCTTCTGATGAGTGGCTTATTGATTCTGGAGCATCTTATCATATGGCTAAGGATAGAGACATATTTTATGCTTTAAATGAATGTAACACCAAGAAAATATTTGTTGTTGATGATAGATCTCTTAGTGTTGAAGGATCTGGAACAATTCAAGTAGAAAACGGTCATTTCAATGATGTATTATGTGTTCCAAGTCTTTCTTGTAACCTTCTATCAATATATCAAATCACTTAATCAGGTGAAGGTAAAACCATAGAGTTTTCACCTCACCAAGTTGTAATCAAGGATCTAAAAGATCCTAAGCATGTTCTTGCAAATGGAATTGCTGATGATATTACCAGGTTATACAAGTTTGAAAACTTTGGGTCATCATCTTTTTCATTAGTTTTTGTTGCTCATAGAGATGACTTGAGAAAAATTTGACATGAACGGTTTGGTCATGTAAACTATCGCTCATTGCAACAACTATGTAATCAACAGATGATGACTGGTCTTC
Source organism: Picea abies (assembly GCA_900067695.1). NCBI lineage: Eukaryota > Viridiplantae > Streptophyta > Pinopsida > Pinales > Pinaceae > Picea > Picea abies. The sequence goes on along the minus strand of CBVK0101044545.1, from coordinate 5,907 downwards.
CTCTTGTTTCATGCAAATATGGTGTTTGTGCCGGTTGTGTTCTTGGAAAACATCATCGAGACATTTTTGAAAAATGTGCCTCTTGGCATGCCTCAGGCCCTTTGCAACTTGTTCAAAGTGATTTGTGTGGTCCACTTTCTTCTCCTTCTTTTTATGGGTGAAAGTATTTCTTAAATTTCATTGATGAATTTTCCAGACGTACTTGGGTTTACTTCTTAAAACTTAAGAGCGAAGTTTTTGACAAGTTTTTGGCCTACAAGGCCCTTGTAGAAAAGCAATCTGGACATCAAATTCAAAAGTTAAGAACAAATAATGGAGGCAAATATGTGAACAATAATTTTACAAGTTACTGCACTATACATGGCATCCAAATGCAACACACTGTTCCATATACACCACAACAAAATGGTGTTGTTGAGAGAAAGAACCACACATTAAAAGAAATGGCTAATTGTATGATCCAATCTAAGGGATTAAGTCTAAAGTATTGGGCAGAAACAATCAACTGTGCAAATTACATAGTAAACCACACTCCCACAAAGGCTCTTAAAAATATAACACCAAAAGAAGTTTGGACTAAAATTAAACTAGATGTAAGTCGCTTTCGTGTATTTGGCAGTATAGCATGGGTTCACATTCCTGATGAGAAAATGAAAGCATTGTAGCCTAAAAGTGAGAAGTGTATATTTGTTGGTTATTCTGAAGATGTCAAAGGTTATAAACTTCATAAACCACATTGTAATGAAATCATTATTAGAAGAGATGTTAAATTTGATGAAAATATATTGGCCTACGAGCCTAATTCGATGATTGTACCTTCTTCGACATGCGAACCATGTTCGACGTTTGTGCCTTCTTCGACATGCGAACCATGTTCGACGTTTGTGCCTTCTTCTGTTCCTATTCTGGTTTCTTCTTTAGATGATGACAGTGAGGACAAAAATTCACCTCCGCCTACTCACCTTCCTCCAGATGAGTCCTTTGAACCTGAACCAACACCAGCTCCACCGCTTCCTAGATGGGTCCGTTCAACATGAGAAGCAACTGGTGATCTTGTCGGTGATCCTTCAGATCACCGTCAGACACGTTCACAGTTCCAGTGAGCCTCTTATATTTTTTCTCAAGTTTTAGAGACTCATGATCTAGAGACATTTGCAGAAGCTTCAGGTCATCCAGATTGGGATACAACAATGAATGAAGAGTATCATTCTTTTATGGCCAATGATACTTGGGATCTTGTACCTCTTCCAAAAGGAAGAAATATTGTTAGATGTAAATGGGTATACATAACTAAGTATGCATCATATGGAAGTGTTGAAAGACACAAAGCTCAGTTAGTTGCCAAAGGATTTTCCCAAGTTGAAGGAATTGACTATAATGAAACTTTTTCTCCTGTAGCGAAAATGAATTCCATCCTCCTTGTTCTTTCCCTTACTGCCTAACATAAATGGGAGGTACATTAGATGGATGTTAAATCCACATTCTTGCACGAAGATTTGAAAGAATAAATCTACATGGAAAAACCTCCTGGCTATGTCTAGAATGACACTAGCCTTGTTTGTCACCTTAAGAAATCTCTTTATGGTCTTAAGCAAGCTCCCTGAGCTCGGTATGCCAAAATGGACAAATTTATTATTGACCCCAGATTCTCTAGATGCCATTCTGATCCTAATGTTTATACCAAGAAAGTAGTAAGCCATCTCATAATCCTTGTCCTTTATGTTGATGACCTTATCCTTACTGGTAGTGACTCAAAACTTTTAAACCATGTGAAAACCATCCATAAGAAGAAATTTGAAATGACAAACTTAGGTTTTTTGGACTATTTCCTTGGCTTCCAAGTTTTGGAAACCAATGAAGGAATTTTTCTTTTCCAGTCTAAGTATGCTTGTGACCTTCTTCTTCACTTTCACATGGATGATTGTAAACCAACTCCTTCTCCTTCCAGTCTGGAGTCAAGCTTACTGCCACATGTACTTCTCCCGAAGTTGATGCCACCCTATACCATCAGTTAGTTGGTAGCCTCTTATAATTGACTCATACCCATCCTGATATTTCCTTTATTGTTGGTCTTGTTTCCTGGTATATGAAAACAACCCATGAAAGCCATTGGAAAGCAACTAAAATGATACTTCACTATGTCTATGGTACAATTCAATTTGAGATACATTATAGTTCAAGGGGGACTCATTTATTGGTTGGTTTCACTTATTCATATTGGGCTGACGACCTTGATGATCAGAAGTCTATTGCAGGTTATGTTTTCAGCCTTGGTTTAGGACCTGTCACTTGGAAGTGTAAGAAACAATAGGCTATTTCACTTTCTTCAGTAGAAGCAAAGTACCGAGCAACAGTAAATGCAAGTCAGAAAACCTTGTGGCTTTGACAGATCCTTTTAGAGTTTGGATTCCAGCAACATCATCCGACCAACCTTTGGTGTGACAATCAGAGTGCCATAAATATTGTCAAAGAACCAATTCAACATCAGCGCAACAAGAACATCAAGATACACATGAACTTCATCAGAAAGCTCATTCATGATCAATTTATTGAAGTGCTCTTTTTCCCTATAGAAGATCAAGTTGCATACATTTTCACAAAGTCTCTTACAGAAGTGAAGTTTTCCAAACTTTGATCTATGTTAAGGGTTCAGGAAGTTTTCATTAAGGGGGGATAGGCTCTAATGCCTCCTTCCTTCTCCTATTGTGTCACTATTGTAAATCCTTCAATCCTATCCCAAGTTGTTCTTAAGGGGGGATGTTAGGATATTTAGACACTTAGGAGTTAGTTAAGATCTACTTGGTCTAATGTGTCATTAGGTAAAAGTGTGTTTATTAGTGTGTTTCTTTAGTATGAATTAGTATGCATTTGTAATGATGAAATCCGATGCTCACGATATGTTCCTGACATAGAGTGATCCGACGGTTCACATTCTCCTCGATTGTAACGACCATTGATCCATGGATTAACACCTGATTGGTCCATGATCTCTCTTTAAAGAGCATGGAGGGTCATTTTCTGATGATCGATTGTGAGAAACTCTCTTGTAAAATATCTTTGTAATCTTTTTCTTTTGCATTAATAAACTACTCCAAGTGGCCGCGTTGGCTGGGGCTGTGGATGTTTCCCCGTAGGGGTTTTACCACATCAAAACATCGATGTGTTGATCTTTTATTAGGTTGTGTGAGTGGTTACTGAAGGTGTTCATCCTCTGTTGGGATACCCGTGTTGTCGAACAAAACCCATATCTCAGTTTTTCTTGATTTGTCCTCAAATGCATGCAAAAAGTGCCCTTCCAGCAGGTCTGGCAATTTTTTTATTATTAATTATGCCTTGACTTTTATTTTGACTTTCTCCCCACAAGAAATCAGTTTACGTTTGATGGATATGAATAGGAGATGAACCATATCATGAACATTATGAACAACCTCGAAGTGGTGGATTTGAATTTGGAGACCCACTACTGTGCAAACCAATGAAGGTGCTACATGAAGTCTAGAAATTAACTAGTACAAAAAATCTTGAAATGACTGCTATAGTAAAATATTTGGCAATTGATGAAGCATCCTCACAGTGTCTAAATAATCCCCCAACCATCATATTTGACTTGGATTTGGTCTAATATGTAAACCAATGACTGCTATAGAATCTGGGTTTCTTGTATCAATATAAGTCAAATGGGGAAAATATATGTTGATCACCATTATTCCACAAGGAGACAAAAGGATTGTTGGAGATATTACACACTCACCCAGAATTATTTTCCTAAGTTTGATAGTCCAATGTTGAGAACAATTTCTTAGATGAGACTATTCTCTCTAGAGAATATTCCCCTACAAAATAGGGCGTTTCTCTTCGGTTCAGATTCAGTTACACTCAGTTAGACTAGTGGAAGTCACTCATGCATGGAAACCTTGGTTTTATCACTAGTAGTTGCATGTGTCTCTCTCACTTCCACACATGTGTCTCAGCTAATTGATGATTGCATGGATCAACTAACTAGGACTATGTGGAAATTCACTCCATTGTCTGTAAGTGAGTGTCTAGATCTCTATAGATCACTACTATGGTGCATTGGTTACTCATGTAACCTATATATATTGTAAATTATTCACTCTTTGAGTGTGGAATATAGTTAATACAATTCTTTGATGCTCTCTCTCTCTCGTTTCTGTCTTTTCTCATTTTTTTGCAAACTATGTATGTCCTTTTCTAGCTAGATCTTATCTGTGTAGATTCATCCACATTTACATGGTATTAGAGCTGAAATATTTCTATGAAAAAGACACACCCGACTTTTTTTGCAGGTACTAAAAATTGACGAACACATAAAATATGGATTATTTGTTGGCAATACTTCTCACACCTCATAACTATTTGGAGTGGAAGCCAAAAATTCTGCTTCAACTTAGATGTAGAGGCTTGTACCAAATAACTATTGCAATAGAAGTAGAGCTTGATTCTGTCGATGAGAAAAATGGCTTTCTCAATAGACAAGATATGGCCATAGGATGTATCTTCTGGTCTATTTCTTCTAAAATTCTCCACCAAGTATATGATGAATCACGAGACTCAACTCCAATGAACTATGGACCGGATTGGAGGTTCTATTCGGGAATAAAGAATATTGTGAAGATTTCATGCAGGAGATTGAAAAGATAGAGCCATAAGATAAACCATAAGAAGATCAAGCCTCTTATTCTGAAGAGTCTTCTACACAATTATATGCACAAATTTGTGTTCCATTAACTGCAGATGATGTCTACTCATTCATTCATCATTTAAATTGTGAATAATTCAATTATGATATTTTGATGAGAATAATATGTAGAAAATACTTGTATATTTAAATTCCTCTTCGAAAAATACCCAATTTCAAAAACAAACACCCGAAACAAAGTCCTGGAAGTGAAGTTATGAACATTTTAAAATCAACACAATTTCAGTGCTTTTCCAGAAACGACTGCACAATTTTCAAAGTTTCATCCAAACTTCATTTGGATCTTCTTCATTACAAAAAGAGAATGTGCATATGTGTGAAAATATCACTGGTGCATCTACTTCATCATATCCATGCAAACATATATATCTTCAACAAAATCTTCAACGAGCACACACTTGCACAGTTGCGAGGTATTTGTGGAGTGAAGGACACAATTGCTTAGCAACTTCTTTTTGTTCCTTCTCATTTTTTTTTGTTTTTTCTTATGCATTGTACCTTGAGGGGGGTTTTTCCCATGAGGTTTTCCCTCTTTCCTCATTTTTTAGTGTTTCATTTTTATATGCATTGTACAATGGGTAACTAACATGGCCTCTGTTGCTGGGACCCATTCATCATGTACACCCTAGTAATGTTCAGGGGGATGTTAGAGATAATCTCATTGGTGCATCTACTTCATCAAATCTGTGCAGAAATCTACATCTTCAAAAAAATATTCAATGAGCACAAACTTGCACAGTTGTGAGGTCTTCGTGGACTGAAGGACACAATTTCTTAACAATTGTTACTGTATATTACCGCCCTCTTCTGCCCATTCCCATTTCCTCTTGCTGCTAATAAAACTCACAACCTATCTTGCAATGAATACATTGACAACCATGAGACTACCGAGGAACCACAACATTCATCTACATATTCAAAAAAAATTCAACAAGCACAAACTTGCACAATTGCGAGGTCTTCGTGGAGTGAAGGACATAATTGCTTAACAACTCCTTTTTGTTCCTTCTCATTTTTTTGTTTTTTCTTATGCATTGTACCTTGAGGGGGTTTTTTCCCATGAGGTTTTTGTTGAAATAATGTATCTGCGAAGAGAATTCTTATTATTATTTTTTTATTGGATTAAATCCCCATTGTGGATTAATCATGTCATTATTATTATTATTGTTATTGGATTAATCCCCATT
>CBVK0101044530.1:0-15854 GCA_900067695.1 Picea abies | reverse complement strand
TCCCATCTTCACTGGACATTTTTGGACAAAATTATTTTCTTGTTTGGGTAATCAATTGGATCATATCTCATCCTATCATCGTCAATCTAATGGACAAACCGAGATAGTGAACAAATTTTTGGAATGCGACCTTCGTTACTTTGTATTTGATAAACAAACACAATGGTTCAAATGGTTACCCTTAGAAGAATGGTGATATAGCACTTCCTTTCATACTGCAACAAAAATGACACCATCTATGGAACTCTATGGATACCACCCTCCTTCCATCACTTCTTCTCTAAAATATAAATCTAAGGTTCAAGAAGTGGAATATCACATCTAGAATCAACAACAAGTTCTTAAAATGTTAAAGGACAACCTGAACATGGCATAGAATCACATGAAACAACAAGAAAATCAGCATCGTAGTGAAAGAAGTTTTGAAGTAGGGGATTGGGTGTTTTTAAGACTACAACCATACAAACAAATGTCCCTCAAGAAAGACAAGAAGGATAATAAATTATCACCAAAGTAATATGTCCCTTATAAGGTGTTGCAAAAGATTGGTACTATGGCATACGAATTGGAGTTGCCTGGATCTTCACGAGTACACCTAGTTTTCCATGTTTCATGCTTAAATAAGGTTATAGGTGACAAGATCTCAGTTCAAACTATATTTATAGAACTTTATGAGGAAGGAAAAATCATATTGGAGCCTGAATCCATCACTGACACGAGAATTTTCTAGCTGAGGAATATATCCATTTATGAGTATCTCATTAAATGGAGGAAACTATCTACTAAAGATTCTAATTGGGAAGACGAGTGTTTTATACAAAAGCATCCAGAGTTACTCAAGTGTTGCGGATAACAATTGTCTCAAGGAGAGGGGCATGTCAAGCCCTAAATAGTGGTGCATTACCCCTTAATTGGGGTATATTACATTAGTAATGTTATTTTATTTATGTAGGCTTGGGTCCATTAGTTGTAATTATACCTCCTAGTCTCCTATATAACCAAGGAGACATTTTCATTTAGAATCATCTTGTATTTGGAAATTTGTGTGGTGTATAAGGAGGTTTCTCCCTCAAAGAGGATTATTTCCTGAACTTCTCTCTTTTTCAAGGCATTGAGTACTTATTCTGAGGTTTTTCTATGCTATATATATATATATGGTTATTAAAAGATAAATTCCTCAAGAGAAGGCATCTTCCAGGTGGCTCTAGAGGAAAATCTGACATAATGGAATGTAGATACAAATATAGAGAATTTGGGACCAAGTTTGGAGAGAATGGTGAGAACCATTTGTTTCTCCTCCTTATATTTATCAACCCCACAAGCTTTGAGTTGCGATAGTAAATCCTTGAATTTTGTAAAGAAATATTGGATATTGTTGAAGATTTTTGGATCCAATGTGAACAATTCCACCTCCAACATGTGCCCCCTCATCTCATCTTGTTTTCCAAAGATCCCTTCCAAGGTAGTCCAGGATTCATTGGGAGTCTTACATGAAGATATGTGAAAAAGGAGATCGAAATAAATAAGACTGCAAATTGTTATGAATGCTTCATCCATTCAATTTAAATACTTGTATTTTTCTATGGATGATGCCAGTTTTGTATTTGTATTCAAGGTTAACCTATACAATCCTCTGGTTCAGATATGTATGACTATTTTCTCCTTCCATGCAAAGTAGTTGTAAGGTGTAAGAATGAATTCTTTTTGGAAATCCATCTTTTCGATGTCTTCAATCTTTTGTACCTGCAAAAAGTTTTGGTGTAGATTTTTCTTAGTAGTTCATTAGCTCTGATACCATGTAAATGTGTTGAACCTACACAGAATATATCTAGATGGAAAATACTACACACATTTGTAGAGAGAAATTCAGAAAGAAGGAGAGAAAGAATAGAAGAATTCTCATTAACCGTTTGAATAATGACTAATTTACACATGATATACTCTGTATAACTCAATGAATGAGCACTGGAAGAGAACCAGTGTGCCATAGTGGTGGTCTAGAGTGATCTGGACACACACCAACAATTTCGAGAGTGAAATGCCACCTAGTCTAGTCTCTCAGGCAATTATGGGAGTGAATTGCCACCTAACTGAGTTAAGTAGTCAACCAGTCTTCAGTTAAATGACTGAACAAAGTTTAATGAGGAGTAGATCAAGGAATCAAGGGTAATGTTCCATTCTGGTTATGATCCCAAGGTAAGTGTGCATTAGCATGGTGACAAAACCAATGTTGCATCTAGACTCAACTCAACTAGTCAAACTGAAGTGTCAACTGAAGAGAATATTCTCCAGGTGGAATATTCTCCCCTAAAATATATGAGACTAGATAATAACTAACTATGACTAATAAAAAAGAAAAAAACTTAGGAAAAAGAAATCCTAGGTGTGTGTGAAGTAACTCCAACATAAGAATCTCTTCTTGATCATGACTTCCAAGGGGACAATGCTCTGGAAGGACACCATGCCAAGGGACAAAAATTGGTCATAGCTTGCAAGAGATATTCACTTGACATAAGAAACACACTCTGGAAGGAACACATGTCAAGGGCCGCGATAGGGGTAAGGAGGTCAGGCTCTAATAGCCCTATCGAATCTATAACCATTTCAACTACCATATCCAAGTCATAAGAGATTGAGGTTACATTGAGAGGCTCATCTACATTGGTAGTTGGAGGCATGGGAGACAAGGCCACATAATTGACCTGGGGCGGGGGCAATATCGTCTGCATATAATAACCATTTAGGGAGGTCATTGGGTTGGTAATCAAGTAAGGGCCAACAAAATAAAGTTGATCAATAGTCACAATTCTTCCATCTTGAGGGAAATATATCACATGAAAAAGAGTGGACATGATAGCTTTCATGGCATAGCAATAATATTTCTCAAGGAGTAAATCGAAATCCAAGGGGTCATGGACTACTATAACATGAAAAAAGATAGTTTTCCATCCCAAAGTTATGGGAAACTAAGGAATGGTCCCTAAAGGTTGATTGGTTCTTCTGTTAAAAGATAACAGATTTTGGTAACCGGTACAAGCTGAGGACAACACAAAGCTTGCCAAGCAATAGAGGACAAAATACTAATGAACGCACCTTTGTCTATCAGTGTCTAAGGAATCTCCTAAACACAAACCTGTACTGTAATATTGAATGAAATGTGAGAGGGAAGACGAGGTCTAGTTAGTGTACCCCAATAAAAAAGGATGGCCTCATTACTTGGAGGAGGTTCCACAGGATAAGAAGGAATGCCCCCTATCACGGTAGATTATGTATCAACGAGAAAAATGTGGGCAATATTGGGTTTAATCTCTAGTAGGAGAGTAGGATCGACCGATGATGGGATCATATTGACCACTTGGGTTACATTCCCCAAGGAGATAATGGGGTCGACGCATGGAAACGGATCGACCGCTTGGATTTCACTCTCTAACGGGAGAGTGGGATAGACCGAGGATGGGATCAGATCAACCACTTTGTCAACTGGTTCAACTAAGGATGTAGGTTTTCTACCAGAAAATATAAAAATGTCTAATCAATTTTTATAAGTGCTTTATTTTAAGGATGTTGTTTACTCAAGGGTGCGAAAGTGAAACATATGATGTTTGAATTGACTCTGAAAAAATGCAAAATGATGAAATGCAAAAAATATTCTTTTCAATGAATCCTACTTATGGGATAGAGAAGAGGTCAACTTTCTTTTAACAAATAACACCCAATTCCCAAATGCCTAAATGCAATATTTCTTTCATGAAAGATGCAAAAGAAATGCTAACTCGCTACACAAATGAAAAAATCGTCCCCCAACTAATGCAAATCAAGCATTAACACTTTTATTTTGAAAAGGAAACTAAAATCGATAGAAAATCATTTTGAAACAAAAGCAACCCAAACTAATTTTCTCTTTTAACACAAACTATTCAATAAAAGAAAAAAGTTCTTTCACTAAATAATTCTAAATAAAAAACAATTCTTTGTAACTGAAAGACACTCAAAGAAAGAGATCAAATCTTTCAAAACCAAACACACTAAAAAAAAAAATGGCTAAAATCATATTCAAATTTGTCAAGCATACTGTAAACAGACCATAATCAAACACAAAAATTCACCCCAAAACCATATCTAAGATCTGGGAAAGAAAAAACATCAAAAATTATTTTTTCACACAATCGTCATAGGATATTAGAATAACATAGTGCGACGATCCCAGATCAATGTAGGCCAGAGAACAATATAGTGTGATGATGTTGCATTGTGTCACAAAGCAGGGTGTATCAAACACCTAAAAAATGGAAAAATTAAAAAGCATGAAGGTTTTTTCTGTGAATCAAACAGACAGTGAGTCGGACTGGATCTTCTGGTGACTCAAAAAATAGAACCCAGATAATTAAAGAAAGAAAGAAAGACCAACTAGGAAACAAAAATCTTTCTCCCTAGTATGGTCACCAATTTTTTTATCGGACAAATCGTTAAGTGTGGACATAAACTGATCTCCCTAACTTCAACAAGAAATTAGAACAAAACAAAACAGAATATAAAACATTCCCTATGTTTTAATTATCAAGCATACTAACTAACAAGAGATAAATGACATACCTTTTAAGTGTTGTTTGTTCTCGTTAGTGTCATCCTCGCTCCGTTCCAAGGATTATGGGATATTGAACCTCTAAAAATACATAAGACAACAAAGTGAAAGAAACAATGTATACTTAACAAAACATATGTATGTGGTCAAGGAGTCATACAATAAAATAAGAACAATTTTATGGGAAAGAAATATATTACTGTATTATAAATATGAAAAGGAGAATACAACCAATGCCTTGATGTTGTAGGGTCCCTTCAAACAATTCTTTTTTTCCCACACACTTCTCCTCCATGAATTTTGAGATTGTAGATTTGAAAGTCACTCATAATCTCAACTTGTCAAAGTGAAACTCAAAGCCAACATAGGCCCAAACAATCCAAACTCTTGGCTAGACTAATATCTCATTAGCTGAATCTTTATAACTAAGATGAAGTTCTAAAAATTCTCTAACCATACCAAAAGATAACTTTCCCCATGAGAACTCCCCTCCTATTATAATTTGAAAAGGATAAGGTGAGGAGGTTAGGATGATCCCACTAAAACAGGGATGCGACCCAGATCAAAACTGATCGGAGGCCACCTCACCCTCAAAGATTCCATTCTAGAAATGTCAAGAAGATGCTCTTTTTTCTTCATAAAAAAGATCACCGCACCCTTCAAACTGAGCAAACTACGACAACGCCGCATTTCGTTATGGCGAAACTTGCTTCAATTCTAAATCATCACACCCTTAACATTGATTAAGGTGCGACGATCCCTTTTTATAAGGTATTTACAAAGGAAAAGATAATTTTCATATTTCTGGGAAAATGTGTCTTCATTCTTCTTCAGGGATTTAGGCCATCCTTCTAAGAAAAAGGATAGGTGTACATAATTAACGGTCATGGGTGTGAAGAAACTAATGTGTAATAGTAATCCCCTAAAAGTATGAAGTTAGAATAGAGTGATAGATGAAATAGTTTGTCGAGTGTGTTTAGGGAACAAGGAACACGTCGGTTGGAAACCTACCAACAAACAAGGAAATACAATAAAATAATATATCATCATTGAGGTAGGAATTACCATACTTAGAATACAAATGACTCAAATCATAAATGTCGACATGCAAAGATCCATGTCAAGTAAGACAGGTCATGGCCACCAAACATACACTGTGAATCCATGCCATTATGACTCAAATCTGAACATAGCCACAAAAAATACACTGTGGATCTATGTGTTGAAGAGTCAAATTTGAACATAGCCACGAGACATACAATGTGGATCTATGGAACAGTACAATATGAATATACTCCCATGCAACCTGAATCTATCAGAAAAAATTTAGGGTCTTCATCTCCACCACTCTATAGTACGAATCTAACCACGCGAGTATATGTGCTGAAGTCGAACATGGTAGAAACCACTTGATTATCGATCATTAGTGTATACCATTAACAAGTGCAAGGGAAATCACCATTAATGTCAATGACTCCCAAGGTACACTAGTACAATCCAACAGGTGCAAATTTGTGAGCTGAAGTCGAACACTCGGTGGAATCTCCCGATCAGGGGTCAATAATGAAAACCCATTGTCAAAAGAGAGGAAACCTTCCATTGAGGCATGCAAGTTCCAAGGTACCAAATAGTTTCTAAGTCTAATTCCTGGATAATGAGTTGAATTAGATAGGAAAAGAAATGTCACGGGAAGGACTTAATTTATCCCCCATCAATGACACAAAACATGTAACACGATTTGAAGTAGATCAGAGTAACAAGTGATTCAGGACTGACTCAGGGATGGCCAACGTAATAGAAGGCTTGAGGACTACAAAAATGATTGAAACAATAGAATGATTTCTAGGTTGAAATTCTCTTTGAACATATTGACGACATGGAAAATGTCTTGGAAACACTAACTCAACAACAAGGATCACAGACCAAATTGTAATCTTATAAAGGAGTATGATCAAGAGACAAGTAGAGTTTCCAACCTAGACACAAAGAGAGTGAAAGGGTGTCATGTTCAAAAGCAACTCTTCCATAGAATACAAGCTTAGACACATTTCTTTCCCAATTTTTCCCACACCATTTATGGCAAGTACCTCTTTATTTTTACACAATCTTGAGGAGGAAAAAATATGAAATTGGGAAAGAAATGTATCTAAACAATTATTTTATGGAAGAGTCTCTTTTGAACATGACACCCTTTCACTCTCTTTGTGTCTAGGTTGGAAAATCTATTTGTCTCTTGATCATACTCCTTTATAATATTACAATTTGGTCTGTGATCCCTGTTGTTGAGTCAGTGTTTCCAAGACATTTGTCATGTTGTCAATATTTTCAAAGAGAATTTCAACCCAGAAAGCCTTCTATTGCATCAGCCATTTATGCAATCCTTAAGCCTTCTATTGCATTGGCCATCCATGAGTTAGTATTGAAGCACTTGTTACTTTTATCTATTCAAATATTGTTACATGTTTCATGTCATTGATGGGGGATACATTAAGGCCCTCCTGTGACAATTCTTTTCTTGTTAACTTCAACTCATTATCCAAGAATTAAACTTAGAAACTAATTGGTACCTTGGAACTTGCATGCCTCAATGGAAGGTTTCCTCTCTTTCAATAGTGGGTTTTCATTATTGACCCCTCATCGGGATATTTCACTGAGTGTTCAACTTCATCTCACAAATTCGCACCTATTGGATTGTACTAGTGTACCTTGGGAGTCATTGACATTAATGGTGATTTCCCTCGCACTTGTTAATGGTATACACTATTGATCAGTAATCAAGTGGTTTCTACCATTTTCGACTTCAACACATGTATTCGCATGGTTAGATTCGTACTATAAATTGGTGGAGATGAAGACCCTGATTTTCTTCTGACAGATTCAGGTTGCATGGGAGTATATTCATTTTGTATTGTTGCATATATCCACGGTGTATGTCTCATGGCTATGTTAAAAAACACATAGATACACAATGTATTTTTGGTGGCTATGTTCAGATTTGAGTCATAATGGCATGGATCCATAGTGTATGTTTGGTGGCCATGATCTGTCTTACTTGACATGGATCTTTGCATGTCGACATTTATGCTTTGAGTTATTTGTATTCTAAGTATGGGAATGCCTACCTCAGTGATGATATATTATTGTATTGTATTTCCTTGTTTGTTGGGAGGTTTCCGACCTACGTGTTCCTTGTTCCCTACACACACTCGACAAAATATTTTAGCTATCACCTTGTTCTAACTTCATACTTTGGGGGGATTACTGTTACACATTATTTTAGTCACCCCTATGACCATTAATAATTTACACCTATCCTTTTTCTTAGAAGGATCAATGGCCCGAATCCATGAAGAAGAATGAAGACACATTTTCCCAAAAAGATGAAAATTATCTTTTCCTTTGTAAAAACCTTATAAAATGGGATCATTGCACCTTTCTCATTGTTAAGGGTGCGGCGATTTAGGATCGATGCAAGTTGCACCAAAACGTCATGAGATGTTGTCGCAGTTTGATCAGTTTGACGGGTGAGATGATCTTTTGTATGGAGAAAAAATAGCGTCTTTTAGACGTTTCTGGAATGGAAACTTTGAGGGTGAGGTGGCCTCCGGTTGGTTTGGATATGATTCGAATCCCTGTTCTAGTGGGATTATCCTAACCTCCTCAACCTATCCTTTTCAACTTATAAAAGGACGGGAGTTCTCATGGGGAAAGTTAGCTTTTGGTATAGTTAGAGGATTTTTGGAACTTCAACTTAGTTATAAATATTCATCTAATGAGATATTGGTCTCGCCAAAAGTTTGGAGTGTTTGGGCCTATGTTGGCTTTTATTTTTACTTTGGCAAGTTGAGATTGTGATTTACTTTCAAAACTATAGTCTCATAATTCGTGGAGAATAAGTGTGTGGGAAGAAAGAAACTGTTGGAAAGGACCCTACAACATCAAGGCATTGGTTGTATTCTCCTTTTCATATTTCTAATACAGTAATATATTCCTTTCCCATAAAATTGTTCTTATTTTATTGTATGACTCCTTGATCACATACATAGGTTTTGTTAAGTATACATTGTTTCTTTCACTTCATTGGCTTATATATTTTTATAGGTTCATCATCCCATAAGCCTTAGAACAGAGCAAGGATGACACTAGCAAAGACAAACGACATTTAAAAGGTATGTCATTTATCTCTTGTTAGTTAGTATGATTGATAATTAAAACTTAGGGAAAGTTTTATATTTTGTCTTGTTTTGTTCTAATTTCTTCTTGAAGTTAGGGCGATCGGTTTGTGTCCACACTTAGCGATTTGTCTGATAACATGTAGGTACATTGTATTTATGTATTGGTAATGCTGAATTGTTAATCTCTTTAGCTTCTACAGGTGTGGAAACAATGTTGTGGCATCATAGACTTGGATACATGAGTGAGAAGGGGATGAAACTACTTCATAAAAGGAATTTGTTTCCAAATCTTAAACAAGTTGATTTGGATTTTTGTGAGCACTCTATTTATGGAAAACAAAAGAAAGTCATATTTCTGAGAGTCAGGAAGGAAAAGAAGAGTGAAAAGTTAGATCTTGTGCATACATATGTATGGGGACAAACTCAAGTATCATTTCATGTGTCTCTCATTATTATGTTACTTTTATTGATGATGTAACTAGAAAAACGTGGGTTTATTGCATTAAAAAAAATATGATGTTTTTGACACTTTTAAGAAATGGAAATATTTTGTTGAGAATGAGACAAGAAAAAGGTTGAAGTGTCTCAGATCAGACAATGGAGGTGAATACTACAACAAGGAGATTGATAATTATTTTTCATATCATGGGATTCGTAGAGAGAAGACAGTTCCATGAACACCACAAGAAAATGGTCTGTCAGAAAGAACGAATGGGACAATCATGGAACATGCAAGGAGTATGAGATTGCATGTTGGGTTGCCCTTACAGTTTTGGGCAGATGTTATAGATATTTTTGTTTACTTAATAAATAGAGGGCCTTCAAGCTCCTTGGATGGTGAAATTCCAGAGGAGGCATGGACAAGTAAAAAGGTAAAATAATCATTTCTGAAGACTTTTGGTTGTGAAGCATTTGTCCATATTGATAAAGAAAATAGAACAAAGATTGAAACAAAATTCAAGAAGTGTACCTTTATTGAATACAATGTTAATGATTTTGGTTATTTCTTATGGGATTATGAAAACTATAAAATCATTAGGAGTATATATTTGGTATTCTTATCTAGGTGGATATCGATGTACGCCCACCTCTTCCAGTTGGCTCACATACAATTTTCATCTTGGCAGTGACAGTTTTCATTTTGGCAGTTTTTTTATAGTTTTTCATGTCCCAAACTTCTGGGGCCATTTTGAGGCCCTAAACGACTTTTTTTTGGACTTTTGGGGGGACATGGGTTGTCAACAACAATCCCTAACTCCCAATGGAAGTTTGGATTCTCGGATAGACCTTTTTGATGAGGTATCAAATGCCTAAATGAATATCGTATGAAAACGTTACGATCCCGAGAAGTTGATGTACCAACTTACCCCAATGTGGCCTGCATGACTTTAGGTGCTTCATTTCCTAGGGTTAGGTTTTTGGATGTCTAGGGTTTTGGAATTCATGTTTGATGTAAAAAGGATGTTGGAGCCTCATTTTACTCATATTCTTGCAAATGAGCACAACTGTCACATCTGTTCTTAGAGATAAGTCTTCACCATTCTAGCAAGCTTGTTTCAGTCTGCATTTTATAGTTTCAACATATTTCCTTATTAAATAGAAGCCAAGTTTTATCGTATATTTGTTATTGTTCATTGTATCATTGTGTTAATAATACAGATCTTTATTCATTTCATTATTCTCATAAAATATGGATCAGTGGTATCAGAGCATTCTGCTCTTTGTCGTTCTTAGTGCATGTCCTCGACAAGGTCAGGGTACAAAGAGTTGGGTCTTGAGCTTGTTTCTCTTGAGGAAAATAGCTCTCACAAAACCAAGTGACCTTCCATGGTAGATTAAAATAAATATGATGGGACTCAATATCCTTTCAAACTATTGCTTGAGGAATCCCTCACACAACAAAAAACTAGATGATGGATAGTTATGCGCAAATCCTTCGACGACTACCAACAAGCGATGCATCTTCCTCGAGCAGAGGTGTTTCCCCCTTCAAGGTATAGATCAACTTTGATATTCCTATATTCGAAGGTTATATAGACATATATGTTGTAGAAAAATGGTTGAATCTTCTAGAAATGTATTTTTCTCTCCATAACTTTTCCAACAAAGAAAAGATTACATTTGCGCTCCTCAAATCCATTTCCCATGTCAAATATTGGTGGGAAAATTTTTGTGAGAAAAAGGAGACAGAAGAATCCTCATTATTTATAGTCACACTCACTTGGGAGTCTTGTTGGAATTTATGACGACCTGTATACAATATGGACCTCACTACAATAGGAAAGGGACCAGCCAATGTAAGAGTTCACAAATATCTTCCATACCTTGCACACCAAGATAGGTATCAAACATTTTGAGTGACGTCTAGTGCTCAAGTACCATGGTGGTATGAATAGATACATCCAAATAGAAGTGATTTTTATGTACATATCATTCTTGGGTGTGGCCTATCGATATGTTGTCAAAATCGAGCAAAAGATTAAACAAAAGATGTGACAATTTGGTTATGTGAACCTCACAGCAGAAGTAGGGCAAGGGAAACCCCAACATGTAGAACAAAGTGCATAGAAAATATGGACAACCACAAGACAACCAGTCTAATCCACAAACAAATAAGAACAATGGAAATATGAAGAAAGGTACCAAGAAGTGGTGTGACTTCGATAAGAGACCCTTGCATAACACTGTTGATTTCTAGTCAAAGAAGTTATTGGTGGCAGAGGTGAAATCCTATGAATCAGATGCAGGTTCTAACTCAGAGTTAGAAACAGAAAAGGGGATATGGATTATTGACGCAGAACTCAGTGCCACCATTTCTACCACAAAGATCTAGCCCGGTGAACCTGATGAGCTAGAGGAAGGTGAGCGCCTCTTTCATTCACAGATGTGGGTGAAGAGTACTTGTTGACGAGCGAAATTGACCGTCCGTCAACTAGAAGAGCGAGTCCGGTCCAGGGTTGTCTAAATAACCCAAGCCGTTTGGTGTAACTCGTTCTGACGGGTTTAATGGCTCCGTTAGCCAATCTAAGAATCCTAAAAGAAATAAATAAAAGAGAGAAATAACTAACTAATTACTAAACACACTATATATATGTACATATGTTCAAATGTAACTATAGTAGTTGTATTTAAACAGAAGATAAACAAGTCTCATTTATTTACATGATTTACAAGATGCAAGATTTAATCGAAACTTACGAAAATCGATGTGAAAAATGATTGCTTCTAGGAAGTAGATAAAGAAAGCACATAAAAATATTTATTGTTTTTCTTTTATAAATTTAAAGAATCTTGCAAAAAAAAGTTAATGAAACATGAACATGTGGATAGTCAAAGTTGAACCATGCATTCTAGTTTCAATGATATGTAAATGATAGAAAAATACAAAGAAGCTATCCTGTCAGTGAATTAGTGAGGTGTATCCAAGCATCTGCATGAGTGGTGAACATCCAATTGCCATGTCCAAGAGAGAAATCTACAATGAACCTTATGATTGTTTTAAATAAATTCAGAACATGTATTGGCAGCTTAGGTTTTAATGACAGAAAAGGAAACACAAACATAAACCTGTGATTTCATAATTATACATGATTACAACAAGATAAATCTAGAAGCAATCTATGCATTTTATCATTCAATTTAAAATTCAAAAATAAATCTCATTATTTAAATCGAAGATATAATCACAGCATTTGTATTTTGATGAAGCAAATGATAGATGGTATTTATAATATAAACCTCCTACACATCACAGATCATTTAATCTAAAGATATCAAACCTGCACATGTAACAAGATTAAAAAAAACATAAATAACAACATTATAAACAAAAGGCTAAAGCCAAAATATATATATATGTTGTTCTATTAAGTTTTTGGAATCAATTGTCCATTATGTAGTCCTGAAAGAAATTGTTTGGATAATAGACTTTAAAGATTGGAAAAATTAATACATAAATGATAATAATTAACCATGTATTGATAAAAACGACTAAAGCTATTTAAATCAATGCATAATCAATTATTCAAAGAATATGAATATATTATATGAAAATAAAACCATTTTACTTACAGAACAAAAGTCGTTAAACAACCTGGAATTCCATATTCTTCTTTAAAAATACTTGTCCATTATCCCAAAGCTTCCAGCCATCCATTACTCCATTTGAAAAGAAATAAAAAAATTTACAAAAGCAATAATATACAAAAGAGAAAGGATTAAAATCCTCCTCTCCAATTCTTCAATCCTCCATGGCTTTGATCTTTCTCATATATTTATAAAATGAATGAACAGTCTGGGCGTCACTATTAATTTCTGCCACCTGAAATTTGCCTCTAAAAGAGACCCAAATATCTTTCAAATCGTGCATTTTTTTGGGAACATCTCTAAGAAGAAGTTTAATGGGTCCATTTTGGTTTTGGGTTTTCAACCGTTTCTCCAAATTCCTCACGGTTTGGCTGCAATCAGTCCTGCAAAATCGTGTGTCTGATCTTGACGCCTTTCCAAATTTTATCTGTTGTTGCTCATAAAATTATTTGTAGAAATCCAAAATTATTTTTGGATCAATCATCTTGAACGTATTTGGATAATAAAATCAAGTCATGATCATATCCGTATCAAATATTTGATAATAGAAACCTGTGAAACAAAAAGAAACCTAAATTAATACCTAAAAATTGTGAATAAAACAAAATCTAGAAAAATAAAAAATGAATTTAAACTAACTATAACTTATAAACAAATATTCTTTATAATTTTATTTCAAATATGATCTAGAAGCTTCAAGTTAATGGAGAAAAAATATTAATTTTAGTTTTTTACAAAATCAAACAAATGATAGATAATTCTTTGATTATTATTATTTTGAAATGAGATGCAAAATGAAAAAAGAATTTAATTAATTAACATCACCAAATGATTTCATGAAAATGAGAAACCAACCAAGATATTATTTGATGAAGTATTGAACACATTATTCAAAATAGTCAAACTTGCTAATGAGCAAAATAATAAACACATAATCATAATTTAAACAAAAGTAAACATTTGATAAAAATTAACGTTTTTGTTTAAATTGAGATTTTTATGCTCGTTTTTAACTTTTGACATATACTCTTGTAATGAATTTTTCATACTATAGTGAATGTCTTAAGTTTGTCTCAAATCAAGCCAAGGAATGAAACTATTTGAAAAGGTTGATTATGTAGCTCATTATAATTATAAAGATTCGAATGGGGGCCCTTTAAATTTTGTAAAAATATAGGGGGAGTTGTTGGGGCCCAACAATACTCCACTTCACTTCATTGTTGATAGCGGTAGCCAGATGAACCTCATCTCAGTAGAGGTTTTCAAGTGTTTCTCCCTACTGACAATGTCACACCTGCAACCATACACCATCGGATGGCTCCACCAAGGAAGAAATATTCGCGACAGGAAACAATGTTGCCTGTCCTACGACATCAATCCCTTTAAAGATAAGGTATTGTGTGATGTTGCTCCCCTTGAAGTTTGTGATGCTATTTTGGGCCAACCTTATTTATGGAAATTTCATGTTGTATATGAGTCTAGGCCTCATAGTGTTATTATAATTACTTTAGAAAATAAATTATACATGATACCCGAGATAGTCCCACCTATCGCCATTTCCTTGATCTATGCCAAGCAATGCAGAAAGGTCATCTATCAGACTGGGAAGTTTGTCTTCTTCGTGATTCTATCTCAAAGTGAGTAGAATTTTATAGCCACATCCATGGCCTCTACGATCGATCGATCCACACAACAGAAGCAAGTGGATAAGGTCATGGAAGAATACAAATACATCTTCTCCTCACCCATTGGGGTACCTCTACACTGTCAGGTCAAGCATTCAATCGATCTGACCCCCGACACATCTCTACCAAATGGGCTAGTATATCACTAATATATATTCAAAAATGAGGAGATCAAGCGTTAGATCCAAGAATTTCTCTCCAAAAGGGGCACATCTGACCCAACTCATCACCGTGTGGAAGCCCAATTGTGCTTGTGCATAAGAAATACGGGACATGGTGACTTTGCATCGATTACTGAGCCCTAAATAAAATCACAGTCAGGAACCAGTACTTGATTCCTCAAATTGACGATCTCCTTGACCAGTTCCAGGGGGCCAAATACATCATTAAGAGTGATCTAAATTCTTTCTAACATCAGGTCCCAATAGAGCATACAGATGTATGAAAATCTACCTTCAAGTCCAAAGAAGGTCTTTTTGAATGGTTGGTCATGCCCTTTAGTTTGACGAATGCCCAAAAAAATTTCATGAGGATGATGGGCGATATCTTGCAGCCTTTCACCAATTATTTTGTGTTGGTTTATCTAGATGACATCCTCATCTACAACAATAATTGGGTGGAACACTTGCAACATATTGAGTAGGTTTTTCACACTATGCAGAAACACAAGCTATATGAAAATTTGGAAAAAATCTCCTTCATCATGGACAAGGTCCAGCACCTAGGTGAAACAACCAAGGTATGTTTTTACTATAGTTGGAACAACAATAATTTTGATTTCAAAACTGCAAAATGTTGTTTCACTTTCATCAATGGAAGCAAAGTATATTGTTGCTACAGAGGCTAGTAAAGAGATTATTTGGTTATAGAGGTTTATGGAGGAATTGGTAAAGAAGAAAGAGAATAGTAGGTTCTACTATGATATCCATAGTTCCATTCATCTTGAAAATAATTCAACCTTCCATTCTAATACTAAGCATATACAACACATGTATCATTTCATACAATCCATTTTGGAAGATGGACAATTGAAGTTGGAAAAGATACATACTAGCTAGAATCTGCAGACATGTTAACAAAGATAGTAACAAGAGATAAATGTAGTTCCTTCTTATTTTTAGTTGGACTTCAAGCATGAAGGTGAATATGAGAAATTTTCTAGGTCCAAGGTCGATCATGGTCCAACAGGTACAACAACAATGGAGTTCTTGTGATCAGTTTCCAAGTGGGATATTGTTGGTTGTGGAGCCTAATTATATTCCTGATTCAAGGGTCTTGTTTTAGCCACATTTGAACCCAATTAACTGACAGGGGGGTGTGGGGGGG
>CBVK0101044524.1:0-12457 GCA_900067695.1 Picea abies | reverse complement strand
TGCAAGCATTGTCAACAAGGAAAGAAAACAAAGACCAGGTTCAAATCAAATGAATATTCAACAACAAGACCACTGGAAATTGTGCACATTGATCTAGTTGGACCAACTACAACAAAGGGCTTAAAAGGTGAAAAATACTTTATGTTATTAGTTGATGATTATACAACAATGACTACAGTTTTCTTTCTCAAGAACAAGTCAGAAGCTTTTGAAAACTTCAAGATCTACAAGGAAATGGTTGAAAATGAGATGGATTCAAGAATCAAATGTTTAAGATCTGATAATGGAGGAGAGTTAACTTCAAAGGAATTTATGGACTACTATAGCAGTCATGGAATAAAAAGGCAATTCTCTGTTGCTAGGACACCACAAACAAATGGAGTTGTTAAAAGAAAGAACAGGACAATACAAGAAATGGCTCGAACAATTCTAATGGATTCCAAATTGACAGATATATTTTGGACACATGCAATGCATATAACAGTTCACATTCAAAACAGAGTAATGCTCAAAAACAACACTGATAAAAATCCCTACAGCTATGGAAAGGAAGACCAACAAATGCGAAGCACTTCAGAGTTTTTGGAAGCAAATGCTACATCAAAAGAGGAGATGGAATAATGGGAAAGTTTGACTCTTGTGTGGACAAAGGAATACTTATTGGTTACTCAAGTACAAGGAAAGCATACAAGTGTTACAATCTAAGATTGAACAAAGTTGTGGAAAGCATCAATGTAACAATTGATGAAACAGGCAGACTAGAATCAAAGGAAGAAGAAAACAAAACAATGGAACAACTTTTCAAAGAAGAAGATGAAAAAGAAGTAGAAGAGGAAGATAAAGATGAAGAGAATGCGATAGAAGAAGAAAATCAAGTTCAGAAAGTATGTCCAAAGACACCTAGAAAACGAGTACAAAAGAATCATCCTTTAGATCAGATTATTGGAAACAAAGATGCAAGAGTTGAGACTAGAAGAAAAATCTATTCACCAGAATAAACACAACTAACACTCTTATCTACAATTGAACCAAACTATTTTGAGGAATCCAACAAGGATGAATTTTGGAATAAGGCCATGGATGAAGAATTGGATCAAATAGAGAAAAATGACACTTGGGAATTGGTTCCAAGACTAAAGAATAAGAATGTGATCGGCACAAAATGTGTTTTCAGGAATAAATTGAATGAATATGGACAGGTTACAAGGAACAAAGCTAGATTGGTATGTAAATGATATGCACAGATTGAAGGAATCGACTTTGAAGAGACATTTTCCCCAGTTGCCAGAATGGAAGCAATCTGTTTACTTTTAGCTTATGCATGCTCCAAAAATGTTAAAGTATATTAGATGGACGTAAAATCATCTTTTTGAATGGGGAACTTGAAGAAGAAGTCTACATTGAACAACCAGAATGATTTCAGTTGTCAGAGAACAAAGACTATGTATGTAAATTAAAAAAGGCCTTGTATGGTCTAAAACAGGCTCCTAGAGCATGGTACTCCAGACTGGATAAGTATCTGCAACAGGAAGGGTTCAGAAAAGGAAGTGAAAATAGCAACCTCTACATCAAGGTAAGTCAAGGTAATATTTTATTAATTGAAGTTTATGTTGATGATATTATTTTTGGTAGTGATGATGACTGGTTAAGCCAGAAATTTGCAAAAGACATGCATAATGAATTTGAAATGTCGGTACTTGAAGAACTATCCTTCTTTCTAAGACTTCAGATACATCAAAGAAACCAAGGAATTTTTATTTCTCAAACAAAGTATATCAAAGAAATGTTAAATAGGTTTGGAATGGAAGATTGCAAACCAATTATCACCCCCATGAAAACCAGTTGTAAGTTGAGAAAAGATGATGATTCGAAGTCTACAGATCATAGGCAATACAGGTCAATGATTGGTAGCCTACTATATGTGACAACGTCTAGACCAGATGTAATGCAAGTAGTTGGATATGTGGCACGATTTTAAGTAGCACCAAAGGAATCACATGTATTAACAGTAAAGAGGATTTCTAGATATCTCAAAGGAACAAAAGAGTTTGGATTATGGTATCCAAAAGGAAAAGATCTATCACTTATTGCCTACACAGATGCAGATTGGGCAGGTTGTATTGATAACCAACAAAGCACCAGTGGAGCAGCGTTATACTTAGGTGAGTCTTTGGTATCATGGATTAGTAAGAAACAATCATCAATATCTCTATCTACAGCCGAGGCAGAGTATATTGCAGCAACAACATGTCGTACACAGGTTCTTTGGATGAAACAAACCTTGACAGATATACAGGTTGAGTATGATGAGCCCATTCCAATCTATTGTGATAATACAAGTGACATCAGTATCTCAAAAAACCCGGTGATGCACTCCAAGACAAAGCACATTCCAATCAAGTATCACTTTATACAGGAACAGGTTGCAGAAAAGAACATCAGAGTTGAGTATGTGGGCACAAAAGAACAAGTGGTAGACATCTTTACAAAACCACTTCCACGGGAAGCCTTTGAATATCTTCGCCAAAGACTTGGAGTTATTTCTACTCCAAAGTGAATTATTTTTTAATGTTTTTTGAATGCTTATCTTATATGTCTTAGATGTACACAAGGAATCACCATAAGATGACAGTTCAGTCAGGGGGAGAAACCTTGGATGGAAATATACCTTTTCCATTAATGACAAAGGGGGAGAGATTTATCAGATGCAGAGGACAGAGGCATGGTTCCAGAGGGAGTAGATTTATCAGATGCAGAGGAAAGTGGAAAATTTATCAGATACAAAGGATAGAGGCATGGTTCCAGGGGGAGCATGAGTGATATGATTTCAGTATTACATTAGAGTGTTGCCATCAATGCCAAAGGGGGAGATTGTTGATTAAGGTTGGTTGTCATTGTTGTCAACCTTTGAAGAAAGCCCCATAGCACAAAGGTTTGGGTAATGTACCCAAGATTGTTTGATGTAAAGATGACTCATTATTTTCTTTTCATGTTGATAAGAAGTAAATATGGATGAACTCCAAAGTGATCCCCTTATGGTGAAATCCCTCACGGGAAAATGCTTTGCGAAGTAAGAGAACCCATGCTTAATTGTGGAATAATGAAATGAAGGACAATGAATTTGTTAGGTAAACTATCCTAGATGGATAGTGCTTCTCATTCCATTTCCAGTGGTATGTGGAATGTCACATAACTCCTCACCGTTAGAGAGTTATGGCCATGAGAAGTTGGAGACTCCAGGTTTGGGTAATGGACCAAAGTTTGTTTGATGGATAATGGTATGAGTTATGATATATTTTCAAATAATACTATTCTATATGGATAGTACATGTCATTCCATTTCTGGTGGTATCTAGAACATCACATAGCTCCTCATGGTTTGAGAGTTATGGCCTTACTGTAGTGACTTGAAATAAAAATTTGATATAAATCATTTCAATTGCACAAATATATTAATCACCAGAATATATAAATTTAATTGCACAAATAGATTAGCTTATGGACAGCCTCATAACACATCATATTCCTTAAATTTCATAAAACAAATACATAAATTAACATACCTGGGTCTGATGCTAACCCTTCGTTTTCTACTTGTCTTGTTGACCTTCCTGTTGCTGCCTTGCCCATCTTGAATCCACAGACCAACTCTACCCAAAACCGAGTTTGCGCCCTGCCAACTAGGACAACTACCTAGCTCCAGGATACCATATGGATATCTTGGCCCTCGTGCCCAAAACCCCCAGCAAACAGGTGCCCCCTGTACTAACCCTTCTCAACTACAGAACTCCAACTCTCCTTTGTGCAATCCAAGAGAAAACCTCCAAAAATTCCCCGTAGAATGGTAATGCCTTGCTTCATAACCTCCCCCTCTCATATCCTCTTTCACCGCCCTTTCTCCTCATTTATTTCCTTATCCTGACATTCATTCCCTTATCCCCGTAGTTAATGTTCCCTATCAGTTTATTAATGCCCCTTATCCCTTCCATATACGTAACCGTTTTTTTTTAACAATATAATTTATTAACTCTTTTAAATTTCTTACTCTGTTCATTCAATGTGATAGGTAATTAATTTAATTAATTAATTAATTAAAATTATAATAATTAATTAATTAATAAATATTTAATTAGTAGCATTATACCAATCTTGTTTAATTAATACCATGTTAAGACAATTAATCCCCTAATTAATTTTCACTTAATAGTCCTTAAACCTTTATTCAACTAGGGTTGTTACATACACCCACCCTTCAGGAAACTTCGTCCCGAAGTTAAGGTATTTTATGGTACAAGGAAAAGACACATGGTTCACACATTCATATCAATTAACCGACATTATCAGTAAGTAAGTCAAGAATACTCATACATACTAGTGTATATGTACAAGAAATGCATGTGTAACTAGTACATACAAGTCTCGTGCATGTACTAATAATCAAAACTATCATCCTTTAGTAATTTATGTATGCATCCAATCCAGTCAGCAAGACTAGTCTTTTATAAAAGACAACAAACCAATAAATTGTTTGAGAGATCCTTTAATTACTATTATCCAGTTCAACAATTTTATTTAAACAACTGTGGTTTAGTTACGTAATAATGAATATTCATATATACACATTTCTTCTTTTTTTTTAAGGGAAAACATTAAATTCCACCACAAGATAGATCTCCATACCTTCTCAACTATTACTACTCATCCTTCCTCCCTAACCTACTTCCATCTCCATTCCTATCCTTCCTCTGCTAGATTATCTTGGAGTGTCAACTATATTGACCTAACTCCAAATAGAACCCGTAAGCGAAAGTGTCGCTATCTCGACCAAGCTTCCCTAGCAGGCATCTGACAGTCATCATCACACGTCTTGGGGAGTGTGAACTAACACTTTCCTCCCATGACTTCAGGTTTTAGAGGATACACGATGGGAAATTCCTCCACCCCTCCTAAAAAGACTAGGGTCCACACCCTACAATGGAGGATACATGGCGGGAAATGCCTCCACCCCTGCTAACAAGACTAGGGTCCACACCCTACAATGGAATACACAGTGGCACCGTGTTGTTTGGGGTTTTGTCATCATTTATTCAGTTTTGGGTAGTGTCATCACCTGAAATCATGCACTGGTCCACATATCATAGCAATGCATCCAAACCAATATAAATTCCACATACAATATTCATATCATAATGTTTCTCGGTTAGTGGTTCTGATATCCACTTTCATCATCTTTATCCCTTGGCTATTTCATAGCCCATAACCTGCAAATTAGTCTGTAACACAAACTCATACACTTCTATGTATTATCATCATGTAATTGCATACTATCATCATTTCAATTTGGTATCCCTTTACCGATAAATTAACATCAAATTTTTCCAGTTAGAAATAGATCTCATAATATCCCATAATTCAATTTCGACACCCATTCATAAGATTATCATTTACCCGAAATAGATTGCATCATATCCAACATCATCCTAATAGCATTTAAACATTCATTAAATTCACATTCTCACAATATGTCGCATCATATACATCATCATAAATAACATTTAAACATTCATAAAATTTACATTCACCTAATAGATCGCATTACATACATCATCATCAATAACATTTAATCATTCATAAAAG
This sequence comes from Picea abies, assembly GCA_900067695.1. Lineage (NCBI taxonomy): Eukaryota > Viridiplantae > Streptophyta > Pinopsida > Pinales > Pinaceae > Picea > Picea abies. The sequence goes on along the minus strand of CBVK0101044524.1, from coordinate 6,820 downwards.
TTCATATTTAAAGTTTAGGTGTATCACTTAATAGTTTCATTGTGACTAGAAAATAAAGTATATAGGCCTCAGGTAATCCTGGCTATCTAAGTCAAAAGGTGGTGTTACATACACCCAACCTTCGAGAAACATGTTCTCGAGGTGGTCAAAAAAGTGAGGGATAGTCTCGTCGTAGTGTCTCGACGTCTTCCCAAGTAGCAGATCCTGGACTATACTTGTCCCACTGGACCTTAACTTGGTCTACTAGACGGTTCCTGAGCTATCAGACTCTACGGTCCAATATGCGTAACGGTTCTACCGTGAGGGTTCCCACGTCTGATACCTGCAATTCCTTCCAATTTAGTTGATGTGATTCATCAGCAACATAATGACATAAAACAGATACATGAAATACGTTATGAGTTTTATGCAAGTGGGGTGGCAGTACGAGACGATATGCAACGGGTCCAATTTTCTCTTGGATCCTGAATGGTCCTATAAATCGAGGTGACAACTTTGTCCCCTTCCCAAACCATATGGTACTCTTATTAGGCCTGATACGAATGAAAACCTGGTCTCCCACTTCATAACTTCGATCGATCTTGTGTGCATCCGCATAGCTTTTCTGCCTATCCTGTGCTTCCTTTAGTCTCTGCCTAATCTGAATCACCTGTTCATCCATTTCTTGAATCAATTATGGCCCAACTGTTACTCAATCTTCTAGTCTATCCCAACTCAATGGCGTTCTTCATGGCCTCCCATACAAAGCTTCATAGGGTGGCATTCCGATGGAGCTATGATAACTGTTATTTTAGGCAAACTCTACCAAAGGTAGGTACTTCTCCCACTGGGTTTTATTATCCATTACATACATCCTAAGCATGTTTTCCATGACTTGATTTACTCTCTCAGTTTTCCCATCTGTTTCAGGATGATAAGTTGTGCTTAAGTTCAATTGAGTCCCCAATGATGACTGTAAACTTGTCCAAAACCTAGAAGTGAATCTAGTGTCCCTATCTGAAATGATCTTCTTAGGTATCCCGTGCAAATGGATAATCTCACTTACAAACACACATGCCACATCAGTGACATCGTAAGTGTCTCTAACCAGAATAAAATGAGCACTCTTGGTTAACTTATCCACTATCACAAGAATGGCATTGTGTCTATGGGATGTGAGCGGCAATCCCGCAACAAAATCCATAGAGATGACTTCCCATTTGGACATAGGGACATCATGTGGTTGTAGGATGCTTGCCGGGTGATGGTGGTCAGCTTTCACTTGTTGACATTCTAGGCACTTGGCGATGAAATGGACTACATCGCGCTTCATGCCTACCCAAAAGAAGAGCTTCCTCATATCTGCGTACATCTTCTTCACACCCGGATGTGCACAATAAAGTGCTCTATGGGCTTCCTTCAGTATGATTCTTCGAATATCCCCATTCTCAGGGATGTACATCCTTCCTCGATATCTTAACAGTCCGTCTATTTCCAGACTATATCCTTCATACTTTGGATCTATCTGCCTCCCTCTCTGGAGGTTTGAAGTAACCTTTAAATACCAACTGTCTCCTTGGAGTTGTGTCAACACATGTTCCCTCAGATTGACCTTTAAGGTTACCAAGGAGACGATACGTGGTCTCCTACTCAAGGCATCAACGACCACATTTTCCTTTCCCTTGATGTATGAAATACCAAAATCGTACTCACTCATAAACTCACTTCATCGCCTTTGCCTGACATTCATATCTCTTTGAGTGAAGAGATGTTTTAAACTTTGATGGTCCATTTTGAGCTCAAAGTTCCACCCCACAAGATAGTGCCTCCAAATTTTCAGAGCTGGCATTACAACTGCCAACTCTAAATCATGAGTCGCGTATAACTCTTCAGGTTTATTCAACTTCCTTGATGCATAGGCTATCACTCCTCCATTCTGCATTAGCACGGCCCCCAACCCTTGCTTCGAGGCATCCGTGTAGACTGTGAAGTCCTTTTCCATATCCGGCACTCGTAGAATTGGCACACTAGTTAGTAACCTCTTAAGCTCAATGAATGCACTATCACACTCTTCTATCCATTCATACCTGACCCCCTTACGCTGCAAGGTGGTGATGCGTTTTTCTATTTTGGAGAATCCTTCGACAAGTCTCCGATAATAACTTGCTAGCCCCATGAAGCTTCTCACCTCATGGGCATTTTTAGGCACTGGCCACTCCATAATGGCCTTTACCTTTTCTGGGTCCACATAGATTCCTTCGTCGGAAATGATATGACCTAAATAGTGGATCTCTTTCTAGAAGAAGGAACACTTCGATAGCTTCACATACAATTTGTTCTCTCTAAGGCAGGACAACACTATTCGCAAGTGTTCCTCGTGTTCTCTTTCATTCTTGGAATAGATGAGGATGTTGTCTAGAAAGACTTGTACAAAACGATCTAAGTACTTCTGGAATACGTCATTCATGAGGCTCATGAATACTGCTGGCGCATTGGTCAATCTGAAAGGTACTACAACAAACTCGTAATGTCCAAACCGAGTTCGAAAGGCAGTTTTTGGGATATCACCTTCCTTAATCCTCTACTGATGATACCCTGATCGCAAATCAATCTTTGAGAATACCGCAACTCCTTTCATCTGATTGAAGAGGTCATCTATTCGCGGCATCGGGTACCTATTTTTCACTGTAGCACGGTTCAATTCCCTGTAGTCTATACACAATTGTAAGGATCCATCCTTCTTCTTTACAAAAATTACCGGAGCTCCCCAGGGTGAAACACTGGGCCTTATTAGCCCTAAGTCCAGTAACTCTTTCAACTGCATTTGCAATTCACAAAGTTCCGGCGTTGTCATTTGATACAGAGTCTTGGAGATTGGTTCATCACCAGGTTTTAGCTCAATAGTAAAATCAAGCTCCCTCTCAGGAGGTAACCCTGGTAACTCATTCGGGAAAACATCTTTAAATTATGACAATACCGGGTACTGATCGAATGAGGGTCCTTTCCTTTCATTCACTGCTTCCACTACATACAATCGACACCCTTGTCTCAAGAATTGCTTAACCTTCATAGTGGATATAAAGCGTAATGACACTTTTCTCCGTACACCCTGGATCTCTACTGGTCTTCCTTCATCGTCAACACAAAGCACCTTCTTTGCGAAACAATCAACCAAATCTCGGTGAGCTGCTAACCAATCCATTCCAATGATAAGGCCATACGCCCCGAGAGGAGTGATGTATACCTTCAACCTGGTAGTACACACTCCCAGGTCTACTATACAATTATCAACACTAGGTCCTACCGCTTGTTTTTCCCCCAAAGCCATCTCAACTTGTTTAAAGTCATCGTGCTCGCAGGCTGCCAACACACTCTTTTCTAATGCAAATGGTGAAATGAAACTATCTGTCGAACCAGAATCAAACAAAATCTTAACATTGATATGGTTTAGCGTACCTAATGACTCCACCACCGTGGATTGATGTTCGGCCTGGCGGTTATTAATCGCTGCGTAAATATGGTGGTTGCTACTTGATCTCCCCATCGATGTCTTTCCTTCTCTATGCACGAACCCTGATTGTAACTCTGGGCAGTCATGCTGGTAATGGGGTCCTCCGCACCCCCAACAGGTAACACGAGATTTAACCTGTGCACTGTTATGTGACTACCTCTGAAATGAGTTCTTTCCCCTGGAACCCCTGCCCCTACTCGTTGTTCCCTGAGATGGTCGTGGACCTGTCTGCGTCGTTGGTGATTAACGAAATGTTGCACTCGCTGCCATTGAAATCCTTGCGGCTACTGTCCCTGGCATGACTCTGTTACCATATGGCAGTGTAGGTGCTTGTTCGATAGATAATACACTCGAGAACACACCACCTTTCTTCTGGTCGTATGATGTAGTGAATCCGAGGCGATGCATTTAAGCTTAGTATTTGACTTTGGTTGGTGGAATGGAATGGAGGGACTTGGCGCTCGGCTCGATGAATTGTGTGTATGGTCTCGTGATCCTGACGCTTGGACAATCAGAGTTTATACTTTGGGATACTAAGATCAACAGCGCTAGATAAGCCTTTACCTTGATTTCTGGTGCATTCACTAATTATGATTCAACTCGGTTAGCTGGCTCCGGATCACTAGGTCAGGTAATAAGCCAGTTAGTCTTAATCTTCATACTGTATCTTCCTAATAATGACACCACTCTAATCATACATTGTTACCATTAATCTATTAATTATAAGCATTTATTTGTAAGGACTCATGTATGGCACGTTGGTGTTAGTGTTCTTTGTAAGGCGCTTTGCTTGGTGGTGGTCGTGGGTTCAAAACCCATGGAGTCAATTTTTATTTTATTTTTTATTTTATCATATTAAGCTTAGCATATATTATTAAATTTAAATAATTTAAATAATTATGATTTTTAATTTAATTTAATATAAGGTAATTAATTTAATTTAAATTTACGTAATAGTATTAATACTTTTTTTTTTTTAAATAAATAAAATTAGAATTAATATTACAAAAAAAATCTTACTTTCAATTCGACGAGAGTTTAATGTGCTTAATAGTTAATGAGAAACGAGGCATTATCTGGTAGCCTTTAAGGTTGGGCTTCTGGCATGAGGCCCACATGCCCGGCCCCGGCTCTCAACACCAGAACCCTAAACCATTCCTTAACCCTAACGCTCCTTCACTTCCGCGTCTTTCCTCTGCCGCCTCTTCACTATGCTCTTGGCACTAGTGTTGGTCTGGTCTGGTCATAGTTTTATTTTCTCGTTGGTTATTTTCAGATGCGTTGTGCACAAAGGCCTCCTCATGGGCTCATCCTCATCCTCCTCGACATCTTGGCGTTTGGCACAGATCTTTGTGTTATGGCAATGGCACCTGGGTGTTTGGTGTAAGGTTTTATTAGCCCACGTTGTGTTTTGTTAACCTGTTGGTCTCGACTTTGGTGTCTGGTTATGATTTTGATCCTATTCTTTTGCATTGATCTACTTACCAATATGTTATCTTTTCAAGGATGAAATGTTATGTTGCTATAGTTTCCCAAGCAGTTGTTTATCACCTTACCAATTTTACTTGCTATTTCCTGCTTATGAAAGGTTGTGTTTAAACTTTAAACTTCAAAGCCCGTGGAAAGAGGTTTCTAGCCAGTGTAGTAGTTTGTTATTGTGATTCGGAAGATGGACAAGTAACAAGCTAAATGTGTGTGTGGTTAATTCCATGTAAATCTGGTTGTGATTCTGACATGTAAAACCTTTGCTCTGTTTGCAGGCTGCATTTGTGTGAAGTATTAAAGAAAACGCAACAGTTAAGTATTTCTAGGACCAAGTCACGAATACGTGGTCATTGCAGTTGCACATAATGAGTGATATTCCACAAAACAAAACAAGATTCTCACAAGGAGCACTCAGCTAGTTCTCAAGTCCGTGAGACGAGGAAACCTGATCCATAATGTTTGGCATCTAACTTTAGCAGATGCATTAAACAAATCCTTGTTTTTGGTTGTTTATTTTTTTTTATTTTTTTTCATATCTTGTCAAATTATCTGGTGCAGAAAAGCAAGGGTGTTTTTAACTGAATGGAAATTGGCATTGTTATCAAAATTGTGTTGCATCACTATAGATGTTACTGGCACATTAATAGCTTATAAAGGAGACTTGGAGATTATTATTGTCTGGCTGCAAAAGCTGTAGGGTTGCCTTGCCCAGATTATAAACGTATGCACAAAGGTTTTAAAGTAGCATATACTAATATGGAAAAACAATACCCATGTTTTGGATTTGATGCAAAGATGCCTAATATAAAGTGGTGGAGAAAATGTGTCCAAGATTCTTTTGACAAGGTGCATCATTTTAACCTCAACTCCTGAAATTTGATCTACTTGCTCAAGCATAGCTGACCATTGTGGAGACTACAGTTGAAACTGGTATTTGAAGACTAATATCTTTTTTAAAACAGGATGGCTATTCATACGATGAGGAAACTCTTGAGAAGGTTTTTAAATGCATTTACGATGTATTTGGTTCTTCTGCACCCTACACTATTTTCGAGGATTCAATTCCCTTCTTGAGACGGGCCCGTGGCAAGGGACTTCGTGTAGGGATTGTGAGCAATTCAGAATATCATTATCAGGAAGTCATATTTCCGGCCTTGGGCATAAATAGGGTAATTCCTCAGCTGTGTGCATTTACACCCTCTGTTCCCAGTTACTCAGCTGATAAATACCGCTGGGGTTTGTTTAATGGAGGTCAATCTTTAGGTTATCATGTAAAGCTCTCCAAGATTAAATTGACTCAAATTTATCATATGAAATCCTTTAATGGTTCTATTAGCTTACGGCATTTGAAGATTTTGGCACTTTAATTCGAACCTAGTACTTAAAATTCAATATGCTGGAAAATTAATTTTATAAAAATTGGGAAGATGTGGGTTATTGTAAAGTGGCCCTGACTATAAGATCTGGTTCTGTACTTTTCACAGTAGTTTTATTTTTAAGAAGAACATGTTTCCTTTAATATTTACGTACAGGGAATATATAAAAACATAGCATTTAGGTTTTACTTCCCCTTGTCATTGGTTCAATTCTCATGGACTTGTTAAGGGTCTGGAAAATGAAGATCGGAAAAAAAAAAATCTGGAACCAATAAAAAAAAGCAGCAAGGATTCTCGGAGCAATTAAAAGTACAGAAATTTCATATTTTCTGAACCAAATCAGCAAGCAAATAAGGGAAATATGCATAAGTTTCATTGATATTGACACAAAATTGAAAAAAGAGCGCAGAATTTTCTTTTGAAACAATGCTGACGTTGATTATATTTTTTTTTTTTTTTTTTTAAAAAA
>CBVK0101044521.1:0-17168 GCA_900067695.1 Picea abies | reverse complement strand
AAATCTTCAAGAGGTAAGTTGCAGTTTCAACTTTATTTAATTGCTTAAATTCAGATCTATTGTTTAGGTTCAGATCTATTGATTGGCATCCTCAGAAGTATTCTTATGGTTCAAATCTATTGATTTGCAATACTCAGAAATATTGTTTATGGTTCAGATCTGTTGATTTGTTTACTCATAAATATTTATATGTTTCAGATCTAACTGTTTTGCTTGTTCAGAAATATTCTATGGTTCAAATCTAACTGTTTTTCTTGTTCAGAAATATATCTATAGTTCAGATCTAACTGTTTTGCTTAATCAGAAATACTTTATGTTTCAGATCTACTATCTTACTATACATTTATGTTCAGAGTTTTACTTTAGATCTACTAAGTTCTTGTTGATCTAGCTAACAGAAAAATTTGAAAATGTATATTTTGTTTTCTTTCCCTAATTCTAACATGGTATCATAGCTTAGGGCGTGAAAAAAATTCAAGAAGTGCATACTTGAGCCTGCGTAGATCCATATTGTTAGGGTTGTTTTGCACATCAACAGCATCTCTTTTACTAAATTGATCAAAATCTCAGCATGGCCTCCTCTTCAGTTAAAGTTGAAGACAGACTTATAGGGGCCTCCAACTTCAATGCTTGGAAATGCAGAACAGTTAACATTCTTGAAAAGAATGATCTAGAAGAGTTGATCACCAGGGTAATTGAAGAACCCACTTCAAACACAGCCAGGGCAGCATACAGAAAGAAACAAACCAAGGCTAAAAGAATCATTTTTTATTTTGTTAAGGACAACATGATGCCCATCATTGGTCATCTAAGGACCGCCAAAGATTGTTTTGATGCCTTGGCAAACCTCTATGAAAAGAAGGCACCAACTCAGAAAAGAATATTGAAGAAACAACTACGTACTTTGAGGATGGGAAAAAATGAATCAATTGTTGTCTTCTTCTCCAAGATTGCTCAAACCAGAGATCAGCTTATAGCAATAGGAGTTGTTGTGGATGATGATGACCTTGTGCAAACTGCAGTTGATGGACTCCCTGAGTCATGAGAAGTTTTTCTCGCATCAGTCAATGGAAGAGAAGCCCAGCCTAACTTTGACAGATTGTGGCATGACTACTTAGAAGAAGAAGACTCAAAAGCAGAAATGATCATTCAATTCTAAGAGATCATGCCCTTACTACAAAAGCCAAGAAGTGGAAGAAGTTCCATAAATCTAAAGGCAAAGAAAAGAAACCTCAAGGTAAGTTATCTCATCTTAATACCCATTTATCTAAAGTAAAATGTTTTAACTGCAATAAGCTAAGACATTATGCAAGAGATTGCAGAAACTCTCTCTCTCCGCAGAAAAGAAAAAGAAAGTTTCAAGCCTCAGTTGGCACTGAAGAGGCTAAACCTCAAGAAGACCCTCAAAGAAGACAAACCAGGGCAGCCACCAAAGAGCAAGAACAACATCAAGAATATTATCTCATCTCAGCTCTTTCTGGCACCATAACCAAGTCAGAAGAAATTTGGTAAATGAACAACGGTGCTTCCAAACACATGACAGGCTTCAAACAAAATCTTGCAAATTATCGGGACAGGAAATTCAATGTAAAAGTGGAACTGGGTGATGATGATACTTATGACATAAAAGGTTTTGGATCTGCTTCTTTCCAACTTCAATAAGGTAATATATTTCATATTGATGAAATTATTTATGTTCCTGGTTTAAAGAAAAATCTAATCTCAGTTGCAGTGTTAGAAAGCAAAGGCTACTCAATAGCCTTCACCAAAGAGAAGGCCCTCATGTGGTCCTCAAATGAAAATATGGGCACTGTTATGACTATTGGAACTCGTGAGAGTGGACTTCATAAAATCTCAGGACAAGTTGTTCAAGCACTAGCTCATGAGATGGTAAATCCCTGTGAGCTTTGGCACAGAAGGCTTGGACATCTCAACTACAATGCACTTCTAGGTTTGCAAAAAATGGTGACAGGTATGCCAGTATTTTCTTTTGAACATGATAGTGTTTGTAGAGGTTGTGCACTTAGTAAGAATACAAAGAAACCCTATCCTCACAGCAATAGAAAATCTAATGGCATTCTAGATCTAGTTCATTCTGATCTTTGTGGGCCCATGACTGCTCCATTTATGAATCGTTGTATTTACTATATCATTTTTATTGATGATTGTTCTCGTAAAACTTGGATTTATTTTTTAAAGACTAAAGATGAATCTTTCAGTAGATTTCAAGAATCTTGTTGAAAATCAAACAGACAGACACATTCGGGTTTTCAGAACAGACAATGGTAAAAAATTTGACTCCTTCAAATATGATGAACTATGTCGAGCTTCTGGGATTAAGAGGGAGCTAACTATGTCGTATAACCCCCAACAAAATGGGGTCGCAGAAAGAAAGAACAGAACTATTTGTGAAGCAGCCAAGGCCATGATATATGACCAAAACCTACTGTTATTTCTTTGGGTTGAAGATGCCAGTACTGTTGTCTACATTCAGAACAGATGTTCACACAAAGCTCTTAAAGCGAAAACTCCAGAAGAAGTTTTCACCGGTATAAAGCCTTCAGTCGATCACTTGAGAATCTTTGGCAGTCCAGTCTATGTTCACATTCCAAAAGAAAAGAGGACTAAGCTAGAGCCCTCCGGAAAGAAAGGAACTTTTGTGGGATACAGTGAAACCTCAAAGGCTTACAGAATTTATATCACAGGTCAAAAGTTCATCGAAGTAAGCAGAGACGTAACATTTCATGAAGAGGCAGCTTTTCGTCGGGCCAGAGAACTTCCATGTGATTCTGGGAAGCAGGAAGCTCCACCACTTGATTCTTCAGATTCTCCTCTTCCAGATGAGTAGAGGGAGGAGACCTCAGAACTTCCAGTGGATCTCTCAAGGGATACTATTGAGTTTCCTTTGAAGATACCTCCTATTAAAAGGAAACCAACCTGGTGCCGAGAAATTCTAATGAAAGCAGAAAAGCATTCAGCTCCTAAGGGCACCTTCAGAGAAAGCAAGAAACCAGATAAGTACTCTGGTCTCATAGCTAAGTTGAATATTGTGATTGATTCAGAACCTTCCACATTTGAAGAAGCCTCTAAACATCAAGTGTCGAAAGATGCTATGATAGAAGAATATGATTCAATTCTAAAGAATGATGTATAGACAGTGGTTTCTAGACCTCTTGGCCAATCAGTGGTACCTTTCAAATGGCTTTATAAAATAAAGCATGTAGCAGATGGCAGTATTGAAAAATACAAGGCTAGATTCGTGGCTCGTGGTTTCTCTCATAAAGAGGGAATTGACTGACGAAATCTTTGCTCCATTTGCCAGATATATTTCCATCGGGATTATTATCTCTCTTGCAGCAGTTTTTGGTTGGAAACTTCACCAAATGGACGTTAAGACTGTTTTTCTTAAGGGTGAAGTTAAGTAAGAAGTGTATATCGAACAGCCTGAAGGTTTCGTAATCTATGAGAAAGAATCTCATGTGTGCAAACTCAAGAAAGCCTTGCACGGGTTGAAGCAAGCTCCGAGAACTTGGTATGGTAGAATAGACATCTTTCTACAGAGTCTTAGATTCACCAAGAGCATAGCAGATCCCAATCTCTATATAAAGATTGTACAAAATCATCCAGTTATCTTAGTCTGATACGTGGATGATATGTTCCTCACTGGAGAGGAAAACTTGATAGCTCGGACTAAGAGGGAGCTTTCCCCAGAGTTTGAAAGAGTTTGGGCTCTTGCATTATTTCTTGGGCTTGGAGGTGTGGCAGAAACCAGGTGAGATATTTCTCTCACAGAGCAAATATGCAGTTGATGTGCTCCGCAGATTTGGCATGATGGACTGTAAGTCCATGACCACACCAATGATCTCTAACCTAAAGAAACTACAAGATCAAGTTACAGGTTCAGATCCAAAAGACCCCACCTTATATCGACAGATCATTGGGTCATTGATGTACCTCGTACATACTAGACCGGACATTTGTTATGCAGTAAATGCCCTCAGCCAGTTCATGTGTGAACCGAAGCATATACATATGGTTGTTGTCAAACATATTCTGAGATATGTTCGGGGGACTATTGTCGATGGTCTCAGATACACTTCCAGCGGAGGTGTAATGCTTCATGGATTTACAGATTCAGATTGGATGGGTAGCACAGTGGATCGGAAGAGCACTTCGGGATATTGCTTCAGTTTGGGTTCAGTGATGATTTCCTGGTCCAGTAGGAAATAGGGCTCCATAGCCCAGAGCACTGCAGAAGCAGAATACATTGCTACAAGTGCTGCTAACAAAGAAGCAGTGTCGCTTAGGAAGCTACTTTCAGACTTGTTCAGTGAAGAGCTAGAACCCACAGTCATTCACTATGACAACCAGAGCTGTATAAAGCTCTCCGAGAATCCGGTGTTTCACGACAGGTCGATGCAGATTGAGATGAAATATCACTATGTCTGAGACATGGTACAGAAGAACATTCTCAGTATTCAGTATGTTCCAACGGCAGAATAGACTGCAGATATTTTGACCAAGCCACTGTCCTTGACAAAGTTTGTGTACTTTCAAGACAAACTTGGTGTTGCTAAGAATGCCTCTCTTGTTGAGAAGGAGTGTTGAATTTAATGCAGCTGCAAAAGCCATTGTCCCTGGAGGATGGCATAAGACCATAATTGTGGACTAGGGCCCCCAGTACACTCCTGGGATTCTTGGTCTGGGACCAAGCAGTTAAAGTCATGGCAAAATACCCCTATGAGGGCCCCCAATAGATGACTGGGGTTCTTGGTCTAGGACCAAGCAGTATAAGTCCCTAGATATGTCTAGGGCCCCTGAATGTGTTCTAGGGTACCCATGCCTAAAGCATGGGTTGATCCTTGGTCTTGTACCTTGGTGGATAAGACCCCAGATATGTTCTGGGGCAACCTAGTCTTTGATCAGATAGATCTTGGTGTAATACCAAGATGTGTTGGTGTGTGATCATCTTTCTCTCTTTCAGGATGGTCCACAGGACCTAGGAGAAACTATGAAGATGAGCATGACCACATTGTGGGATGTACCCCTTATGTAATGATGATAAAGTTAATTGGTCACCTTGAGAATCATATGGACATGTGTTGCCACTAAGAAAACCTCTCTGTCTCTCCTAACCCCTTGCATGTTCTTCACCCCTTTGGTTTTTGAGTTTGGGTTTGAGTGGGGTTTGCATTTTTGTTTTTAGGGCTTAATAAGATTAAAATAAAAATATTAATTAATATTTAAATGTGACATTAAATTAATATTTTTATTAATTAATATGTCATTATATTAATTATATTTTTATAACCCTAAGCCTTAGCCTAAAACTATAAATAGAAACCCTTCCCCTCACTTTTCCAGTCACTCTCACTCTCTTCTCTTCTAGTGTGGCGGATTGCTCTGAGGTTCTTCTATATGTTGCGGCCTCCCTTTGACAGTTCAGCGACGGCCTCTCTTTGACAGTTCAGTTGCGGCCTCCTTTCATTGTTGTTGCCTGGTCCTTTTGAATTGTTGAGTTGAGGGTTATTCTGCTGCTACCAGGTACATTTAGAAGCTGTGTTGAGGGTTGATCTAATCACTATTGTCAAGTGTTTATGTTGTTGCCCTCTCCTCCCTCTGCCAATCTACTACAATCGACCCTCTCTTAAGTGGTTGTCGTCTCATTCCTTGAGCAGAACTAGAACCTTTTAGGGCCACGGCCTTCTTGCTAGGTTGTTAATCCATTACTATAGGCAGTTGTCCTCTAGTTGTTCAAATCTGGAACTTTCTCACTGTATGTGGCTGGAATAAGGGTTTGCTTCCAGAATTTTCTGTTTAGGGGTTTGTTGTCTTTTGTGTGGAGTTTCTCTATGGGGGCATTACAATCCTACATTCTCATTGATAGAAATCTAACCCATTAAGGTTGATCCATAAGTCCTAAACTTATCTGAGCATAACATCAGTGGCTTAACATTCCTCATATGTGTCAAGCTTCTCTTCATTACACAGAGGTAAATCTTCAAGAGGTAAGTTGCAGTTTCAACTTTATTTAATTGCTTAAATCCAGATCTATTGATTGACATACTCAGAAGTATTCTTATGGTTCAGATCTATTGATTTGCAATACTCAGAAATATTTCTTATGGTTCGGATCTGTTGATTTGTTTACTAATAAATATTTATATGTTTCATATCTAACTGTTTTGCTTGTTCAGAAATATTCTATGGTTCAGATCTAACTGTTTTGCTTGTTCAAAAATATATCTATAGTTCAGATCTAACTGTTTTGCTTAATCAAAAATACTTTATGTTTCAGATCTACTGTCTTACTATACATTTATGTTCAAAGTTTTACTTTAGATCTACTATGCTCTTGTTGATCTAATTAACAGAAAAATTTGAAAAGGTATTTTTTGTTTTCTTTTAGAGAAAGAATAGAAAATATACCTTTTTAAATTTTTTTGTTAGCTAAATCAGCAAGAACATAGTAGATCTAAAATAAAACTCTGAACAGAAATATATAGTAAAACAATAAATCAGAAGCATAAAGTATTTATGATTAAACAAAGCAGTTAGATATGAACTATAGATATATTTATGAGCAAGTAAAGCAATTAGATCTGAAGCATAGAAATATTTCTGAGCAAGTAAAGTAATTAAATCTGAACCATAGAAATATTTTTGAGTAAACAAATCAATAGATCTGAGTTTTATCACATCAAACTAAAGTAGATCTATAACATTTATATCTAGGTCATTCAGATCTGAGTAATGCAAAATTAAACAATAGATCTAAGTAAGGCAAACTGAAACAAAGGTAGATCTGAGTAAAACAAAATAGATATGAATTTAAGCAATTAAATAAAACTGAAACTACAACTTACCTCCATGAAGATTTACCTCTGTGTAATGAAGAAACGCTTGACACACATCAGGAATATTAAGCCACTGATGTTATGCTCAGATAAGTCTAGGACTCATGGATCAACCTCAATGGGTTAGATCTCTCTTAATAAGAATGTAGGACTGTTTGCCACCATAGAACAACCTCAGGAAGTGTCAACAAAACCCCAAACAAAATTTTGGAAGTAAACCCTTGTGACAGCAAGAGTGGAACAATCAGAAAATTACAGATCCACTCTAAGGAAGGATGATTACCTATTGTAATGGTCTAATAACCCAGCATTAAGGTTGCGGCCCTCAAAAGGTTCCAGATCTGCACAATAAATGGGACGGCAGCCTCTAGAAGAGAGTTAGTCACCTAGGAGAGGGTCGGCTGTTAGAAGACAGGCCGAGTGAGGAGAGGGCAGCAGCTTAAACTGAGCAGAGATGATGGAGAAGGACCTGGCAGCAACACTCTTAACACCTCAACCTTCAACGCAGCACCCAACAGGACCTGGCAGCAGCAAGTGGAACTACCCTCAACACAGTAACCTAAAAAATCAGCACAAAGAGGAAGCCGAACTGAACTGTCAATGGAGGTCGCAGCACAAGGAGAGAAAACTCAAAGCAAATCCGCCACATAGCATAGGAAAGTGAGTCGATGAATGAAAAGTGAGGGAAAGGGTTTCTAATTATAGTTTTAGGCTAGGGCTTAGGGTTATAAAAATATAATTAATAAAATGACATTAATTAATATAAATATTAATTTAATGTCACATTTAAATATTTATTTTTATTTTTATTTTAACCTTATTAAGTCTTAAAAACAAAAATACAAATCTCACTCAAACTCAAACTCAAAAACCAAAGAGATGAAGAACAATCAAGGGGTTAGGAGAGGCAGAGAGGTTTTCTTAGTGGCAACACATGTCCATATAATTCTCAAGGTGACCAATTAACTTTATCATCACTGCATAAGGGGTAACATCCCACAATGTGGTCGTGCTCATCTTCATAGTCTCTCCTAGGTCCTGTGGACCATCCTAGGAGAGAGAAAGAGGATCACATGCCAACACATCTTGGTATTACACCAAGATCTACCTGATCAAAAACCAGGTTGCCCCATAACATATTTGAGGTCTTATCCACCAAGGTACAAGACCAAGGATCAACCTATGCTTTAGGCATGGGTACCCTAGAACACATTTAGGGGCCCCAGACATATCTAAGGACTTATACTGCTTGGTCTCAGACCAAGAACCCAGTCATCTACTGGGGGGCCTCATAAGGATCTTTTGTCATGGCTCTAACTGCTTGGTCCTAGACCAAGAACCCCAGGAGTGTACTAGGGGCCCTAGTCCACAACTAGGGTCTTATGCCATCCTCTAGGGAGAATGGCTCTTGCAGATGCATTAAATTCAACACTCTCTCTCAGCAAGAGAGGCATTTTCAGCAACACCAAGCTTGTCACGAAAGTACACAAACTTTGTCAAGGACAGTGGCTTAGTCAAAATAATATCTAAAATATTTGTTGTTTGTTCTGCCATCGAAACATACTGAATACTGAGAATGTTCTTCTGTACCATGTCCCGGACATAGTGATATCTCATCTCAATGTGCTTCAACCTGTCGTGAAACACCGGATTCTCGGAGAGCTTTATACAGCTCTGGTTGTCACAGTGAATGACTGTGAGTTCTAGCTCTTCATTGAACAAGTCTGAAAGTAGCTTCCTAAGCCACACTACTTCTCTGCTAGCAACACTTGCAACAATGTATTATGCTTCTGCAGTGCTCTGGGCTATGGAGCCCTATTTCCTGCTAGACAAGGAAATCATTGTTGAACCCAAACTGAAGCAATATCCCGAAGTGCTCTTCCGTTCCAATCTGAATCTGTAAATCCATGAAGCATTTTACACCTCCACTGGAAGTGTATCTGAGACCATAGGCTATAGTTCCCCGAACATATCTCAGAATATGCTTAACAGCAACCAAATGTATATGTTTCGGTTCACACATGAACTGGCTGAGGGCATTTACTGCATAACAAATGTCTGGTCTAGTATGTACGAGGTACATTAATGACCCAATGATCTGTCGATATAAGGTGGGGTCTTCTGGATCTGAACCTGTAACCTGATCTTGTAATTTCTTTAGGTTAGAGATCATTGGTGTGGTCATGGACTTACAGTCCATCATGTCAAATCTGCGGAGCACATCAACTGCATATTTGCTCTGTGAGAGAAAGATCTCACATGGTTGATGCCACACCTCCAAGCCCAAGAAATAATGAATGAACCCCAAGTCTTTCATTTCAAACTCTGCGGAAAGCTCCCTCTTAATCTGAGCTATCAAATTTTCCTCTCCAGTGAGGAACAGATCATCCACGTATAAGACTAAGATAACTGGATGATTTTGTACAATCTTATATAAAGATTGGGATCTGCTATGCTCTTGGTGAATCCAAGACTCTGTAGAAAGCTGTTTATTCTACCATACCAATCTCTCGGAGCTTGGTTCAACCCGTGCAGGGCTTTCTTGAGTTTGCACACATAAGATTATTTCTCATGGATCATGAAACCTTTAGGTTGTTCAATATACACTTCTTGTTCAACTTCACCGTTAAGAAAAGCAGTCTTAACGTCCATCTGGTGAAGTTTCCAACCAAAAACTGCTGCAAGAGAGATAATAATCCTGATGGAAGTATATCTGATAACTGAAGCAAAGATCTCGTCATAGTCAATTCCTTCTTTCTGAAAGAAACTACGAGCCACGAATCTAGCCTTGTATTTTTCAATACTGCCATCTGCTGCATGCTTTATCTTATAAATCCATTTGGAAGTTACCATTGATTTGCCACAAGGTCTAAGAACTACTGCCCATACATCATGCTTTAGAGTTGAATCATATTCTTCTATCATAGCATCTTTCCACACTTGATGTTTGGAGGCTTCTTCAAATGTGGAAGGTTTTGAATCAATCACAATATTCAACTTAGCTATGAGACCGGAGTACTTATCTGGTTTTTTGCTTTCTCTGAAGGTGCCCCTAGGAGCTGAATGTTTTTCTACTTCCTTTAGAATTTCCCGGCACCAGGCTGGTTTCCTTTTAATAGGAGGTATCTCCAAAGGAAACTCAATAGTATCCCTTGAGGGATCCACTGGAAGTTCTTAGGTCTCCTCCTCCCTCCACTCATCTGTAAGAGAAGAATCTGAAAAATCGAGTGGTGGAGCTTCCTGCTCCCCTGAATCACATGGAAGTTCTCTGGCCCGACGAAAAGCTACTTCTTCATGAAAAGTCACGTCTTTGATTACCTCGATGAACTTTTGACCTGGGATATAAATTCTGTAAGCCTTTGAGGTTTCACTGTATCCCACAAAAGTTCATTTATTTCCAAAGGGCTCTAGCTTAGTTCTCTTTTCTTTTGGAATGTGAATATAGACTGGACTACCAAAGATTCTCAAGTGATCAACTGAATGCTTTATTTCGCTTCAAGAGCTTTGTGTGGACATCTGTTCTGAATGTAGACTACAGTACTGGTAGCTTCAGCCCAAAGAGATAACGGTAAGTTCTGGTCATACATCATGGCCCTGGCTGCTTCACAGATAGTTCTCTTCTTTCTTTCTGCGACCCCATTCTGTTGGGGGTTATACAACACAGTCATCATATTTGAAGGAGTCATTCTTTACCATTGTCTGTTCTGAAAACTTGGATGTGTCTGCCTGTTTGATTTTCAACAAGATTCTTGAAATCTTGAAATCTTTTGAAAGATTCATCTTTAGTCTTTAAAAAATAAATATAAGTTTTACGAGAACAATTATCAATAAAAATGATATAGTAAATACAACCATTCATAGATGGAGCAATCATGGGCCCACAAATATCAGAATGAATTAGATCTAGAATGCCATTAGATTTTCTATTGCTGCGAGGATAGGGTTTCTTTGTATTCTTACAGAGTGCACAACCTCTACAAACACTATCATGCTCAAAAGAAAATACTGGCATACCTGTCACCATCTTTTGCAAACCTAGAAGTGCGTTGTAGTTGAGATGACCAAGCCTTTTGTGCCAAAGCTCGCAGGGTTTTACCATCTCGTGAGCTAATGCTTGAACAACCTGTCCTGAGATTTTATGAAGTCCACTCTCACGAGTTCCAATAGTCATAGCAGTGCTCATATCTTCATTTAAGGACCACATGAGGGCCTTCCCTTTGGTGAAGGCTATTGAGTAACCTTTGTTTTCTAACACTGCAACTGAGATTAGATTTTTCTTTAAACCAGGAACATAAAGAATTTCATCAATATGAAAGATATTACCTTATTGAAGTTGAAAAGAAGCAGATCCAAAACTTTTTATGTCATAAGTACCATCATCACCCAGTTCCACCTTTACATTGAATTCTCTGTTCCGATAGTTTGCAAGATTTTGTTTGAAGTCTGTCATGTGTTTGGAAGCACCGTTGTCCATTAACCAAATTTCCTCAGACTTGGTTATGGTGCCAGAAAGAGCTGAGATGAGATAATATTCTTAATGTTGTTTTTTCTCTTTGGTGGTTGCCCTGGTTTGTCTTCTTTGAGGTTCCTCTTGAGGTTTAGCCTCTTCAGTGGCAACTGGGGCTTGGAACTTTCCTTTTCTTTTCTACTGAGAGGGAGGGTTCCTGCAATCTCTTGCATAATGTCCTAGCTTATTGCAGTTAAAACATTTTACTTTAGATAAATGAGGATTAAGATGAGATAACTTACCTTGAGGTTTCTTACCTCTGCCTTTAGATTTAGGAAACTTCTTCCATTTCTTAGCTTTTGCTGCAAGGGCATGATCTCTTAAAATTGAATGATCATTTCTGTTTTTTAGTCTTCCTTCTTCTTCTAAGCAGTCATGCCACAATCTGTCAAAGTTAGGTTGGGCTTCTCTTCCATTGACTGATGCGAGAAAAACTCCCCATGACTCAAGGAGTCCATCAACTGCAGTTTGCACAAGGTCATCATCATCCACAACAACTCCTATTGCTATAAGTTGATCTATGGTTTGAGCAATCTTGAAGAAGAAGGCAGCAATTGATTCATCTTTTCCCATCCTCAAAGTACGTAGTTGTTTCTTCAATATTCTTTTCTGAGTTGGTGCCTTCTTTTCATAGAGGTTTGCCAAAGCATCAAAACAATCTTTGGCAGTCCTTAGATGACTAATGATGGGCATCATGTTGTCCTTGACAGAATCAAAAATGATTCTTTTAGTCTTGGTTTGTTTCTTTTTGTATGCTACATTGGCTGTGTTTGAAGTGGGTTCTTCAATTGCCGTGGTGATCAGCTCTTCTAGATCATTCTCTTCAAGAATGTTAACTCTTCTGCATTTCCAAGCATTGAAGTTGGAGGCCCCTATAAGTCTGTCTTCAACTTTAACTGAAGAGGAGGCCATGCTGAGATTTGGATCAGTTTAGTAAAAGAGATGCTACTGATCTGCAAAACAACCCTAACAATATGGATCTACGCAGACTCAAGTCTGCGCTTATTGAGCTATTTTCACGCCCTAAGCTCTGATACCATGTTAGAATTAGGGAAAGAAACAGAAAATATATTTTTTTAAATTTTTTTGTTAGTTAGATCAGCAAGAACATAGTAGATCTAAAATAAAACTCTGAACAAAAATATATAGTAAAACAGTAGATCAGAAGCATAAAGTATTTCTGATTAAGCAATGCAGTTAGATCTGAATTATAGATATATTTCTGAGCAAGTAAAGCAATTAAAACTGAACCATAGAAATATTTATGAGCAAGTAAAGTAATTAGATCTGAACCATAGAAATATTTCTAAATAAACAAATCAATAGATCTGAGTTTTATCACATCAAACTAAAGTAGATCTAGGTCATTCAGATCTGAGTAATGCAAAATTAAACAATAGATCTCAGTAAGTCAAGGTCAAAATGGCTAATAAAAGATCCCCTCTCACAAGTCACCACCGATCAGAAAGTCTCAATTTTATAACCAATGAAATGATAATATATCAAGGTGTACCTACCCGAAACAAAGCAACAAGAAACTATATATATTTGCAAGTACACTTGTTGGTTAGCACTTCATAAAACAATAGTCTTTCTCAATAAAAGAAATTGGTTGATAATGATGAAGTAAACAGAAAATTATAACAGCAATATTTATAGGGAAATACTTCACAATGAGTGCCTTGAAACAGCTTCAAAATGATTAAGAATAATCAACCATTAACATCATAATATTAGCATTTATTAGAAGCAATCAAGACAATGCAATAATCAGCCATTTCAATTGCTTTTAGAAGCTTTTGATGCTGCAATGTATGGTTGTAGCTTACTTTAGCAACAACAGCAATAATGTTAGTAGGTTAGGCTATTCTAGTGTTAGAAACGATTAGTAGGAAGCTCAAGGTATAGGTTTTGATGGTTATTTTGATCAATTACTCAAAGATGACTTAGACTAGTGCTTTAGGGCAAATGGAGTCAATTATATGGCAACAAATGTTGAAGGAGAATGATAATAGGAGAGTCAAAGACGAGAGATAAATAGATGGAGTGTTGGTAACCCAAGGCTCCAACTATCAAGCCCTAGGGGAAACTAGCTACTAAGGTGTAGGTAACCCTAGGCCTTAGTAGATTTCCTCCCTCTTTAACTCAATGATGAAGCAAAAATCGGCTAAGATGAAGCAATGGATACTAAGGTGTTGCAATGGCAAGGCCCTAGCAAATGCTTCAAGAAAATTGGTCTCTTGACAAGATCTAGTAGATGAAGGCTTTTAAAGCTAGGACAATAACATGTGCTAGTCTTCCTAGGGTTTAATCAAGCAATTTCATAATCTTGAATGTAAATGCAAGATAAATAAGACTATAACCATTCAATTAAGAAGAATTGCAGAAATATCACTTACATACACCAAGAACCATCAAGAAAAACCCTAGTTGAACACATCCACTAAGAAACTTGCCAAAATACTCCAAATTTAGCCTTCTTCAACAAGTGCGCCTAAAATTTCAACCAAGAAACCCTGGATAGGGCGCAAATTTCAGTCCTCACAAGTGTGAGTGAAAAATGATGAAAAGTAAGAGTGATTTTTCCCTTATTTATACAGTTACAATGACCAGAATTAGGTCAAAAAGGCCAACATAGTCAGTTACACATAATATCCAGTTTTTACATTAAATGTCATAAATAAACCCTAAATCAAGTTGTAAAGATGACGTCATGCCCTTTTAGGGTGACGTTAGGCTTTTTTAGGGCAACATTGGCCTATTGAAGCAAAACATTAGGCCTCTTTGGGCCTCAAGATCCTGCCACACGTGCCACTTGGCACACAATTGCCTCCAAAGTATCCAAAACGTTGGGTGACTTGGGTGACGTTAGGGGCCTTTCAAGGCCTACATCATGGTGAAAAGGGCAAGACCCCCCTGAGTCCTGGCCTACCAGGCTATCCCTAGTGGAACGTCCTCCTCTCTCTCCGGTGCAAACCCTTGATCTGTCTCCGCCCCTGTCTGGGGTCTCAGCATCCATCTGGTGGGATTTTATCCCTATGGAGGTCTAAACTAATCATCTCCCCATATGTACCTGTCCATCGGGTGTGGCCCTACAACATCAACAAATACGCCCTCCATGGGCTCATAAGTCACAGGGATCGTAGCAATGTCAATCACATCTAATCATCAAGTTATTTAAACATGTGCATGAAAACCCTTTTACCCGAACAAGTGTTCAAAGACGTTATGCTATTCTACAAGCCAAGTTTGGAGGGGACGCTAGGACGTCCTATTGGGCTAATGCTCATTGGATGTGGGATGTTCCCGGGTGAAGTTAAATCCAGGCCATGTAAGTGGATGAGGTGGTAGGAGATGTTTGGGCAATGGGTGTAGTTATAGCAAGGAAATGTATGGCTTACCTGTGGGCACCTATGAAGAGGATGACTTGCACCTTGTCATGGATGCAAATGTTTCCAAGCCCATTCATGCCTTTTATCTTTTATTCTTATTGTTTTTTCTTTCAAGAGACTAGTTGGGGGACACTACCCTGGCATGGTAACCACTGGTGGCAATATTACCCACAAGCATTTCATGAAAATGAGAAGGTTGGCTCGTGATGAGACCAAGAGCCACTACCCTGGCGTGGTGACCAGCTGAATGGTAGTGTCATACCGCTACATGCCCATGGACCTAATAGGCTAGCTCGTGATGAGACCCCCTATCCTCCAACTAGGTCTTGATTTATTATTTTTTATGGGTCCCTCTGTTTCTTGCTGAGAAACCTTTTATTGCTTTCTCGAGGATCCCTAGGCGAAGCATCTGAAGGTTTCATTCTTTTGGCTTTTATCTTTTGCCAACTACTTTTACCCTCTGGGCCTTTAGCCCCTTCTTCCCACAAGGTAAGGTACAACCCTTGGATAGTTTGGCCAACCCAATGCCCGGACCAGTGTATGGGATGGATGAGCGGAAAAAAGATGAAAAGTGGTAAGTATGGTGGGAACGAACGATGACCTTTCATGAATCCCCCCAGTGGCAACTCAAACCCTATGGGAACCAGCTTACTAGGGCAACTTGTCATTCCCCCCAGGTGTGGTCAAGTGGAAAGGCATAAGGTCCAAGCACACGTTAGAAGCAAAAATAATTAAATGCACATATTCAAATGTTTTGAGAATCAGAGTGACACATACCATGATACCCGGACTCATTACCTCATGGAGCAAGACCCATTTCTGTTGCAGGACCAGGCCGATGTGATGGATGTTGTTGTCGCTGACAAAGTGGAGGCGCTGAAGAAGAAAAGGATGGGCCCTCCAGGGCCATGCTCAAATCGATCTGGCTCTCGATACTCTATGTCTAGGACCTGTGGGCCTCGAGACATAATCTCCTTAGTTATCCCTAGGCTAGGGGATAACAGTATCCATCTTGATGATCTGGACACATAATATCCTTTTTGTGTTATATCACCTATTGTTCTCTTTTTGTACTCAAATATATCATGTAGACACTTTAAAAGCTAGATTGTATCACCCAATGTACAAGGTAAATTTTCCTTACTGTACTCAAATTTATTTCAATTTTGTAATACATTTATATTAAAGTTTCTTTGACTATTAATATGACTCACTGTATTTATTTCAATTTTGTAATACATTGATATTAAAGTTTCCTTTGACTATTAATAAGATTGAATGTACATCAGTCTATAATATTATTTCAATTTTGTAATACATTGATATTAAAGTTTCCTTTGACTATTAATATGACCGAGTGTACATCAGTCTATAATACAAAAAGGATGGGTTGCATATGCATCCACCATAGTCTTTAGCAAAAAGCACTAAGAGCAAAACTCAAAAAGTAAACTAGCTTGAGCCAAAACACACATACATAAAGCATAAAACATAAAAGTATCAAAAGGCCTAAGCCCTGAAAAACAATCACTAAATCCTAATAGCCACATGAGGTGAGGGCTCATCACGATCATTCAAGGTCAGGCCTCATCCAGTAACTGCAAGAGGCTCATAAAGGGGAGAGATCCCATCGATCACCAACCTCTGGAATCTTTGGCTCCTCATAAATAGCAAGGGCCAAAATAGGAAGCTCCTTTCCCTATGCAGCAAGGGCTGGTACACTACAGGCTCGCTCCCATCGCTCTCTAACCAATCTGTCAACCTTATGATGGCCACTCCATTGTGACTATATTAAGACAGACCTAGTAGGAGTCGGTTGCTCTCAACTCTTCGTCCATGGGGCATCCCCCCAATAATCCAACCACTATTGGGAGTGATCCATCTCCATCTTAACCTTGGGCAATTGTACTATAATCATGGTAAACTTTCAGTACAAACTTATAGGGTACCTTTGGCAACACTATCATCGCTCCCTTCCATTGTCCCATTACTTTCCACAATGACGATAGCATTCCTTGATGACAGGAGAGCCATTTGAGGCTTCCCTGCTGCTATATGACAAAGGTTGTGTCTTGTCAAGCCAACTAGGCCCAGATTTTGTAATAATGTTTGAATGTATTCCCTAAAATAAGTTTACTCTTAAATGCAATTTCAATGTGTGTATATAGACAAACACACACCTAGGTACATTTCCTTTTAATACAAATATTTTTGAGATTGAGGTAACATAGTTCTACCAAACAAGGTCAAGAAAGACAGTTATCTCATCCATAGACCTATAATGAGCTTGTACAAAAACCATATTACTATTTATTATGACATACCATGTCTTCTTGTAGACCATTTGCAATAATAAAATCCTTATTTTGGATGATTTGATGCTTATTCATTGTGTTAATGTTTTATGCTGAT
>CBVK0101044509.1:0-30805 GCA_900067695.1 Picea abies | reverse complement strand
TACACTAATGACCGGTAATCAAGTGGTTTCTACCATGTTCGACTTCAACATATGTATTCACATGGTTAGATTCGTACTAGAGAGTGGTGGAGATGAAGACCCTGGATATTTTCTGACAGATCCAGGTTGCGTTGGAGTATATTCAGTGTACTTTTGCATAGATCCACATTGTATTTCTGGTGTCTATGTTCAAATTTGATTCTTTAACACATAGATCCACAGTGTATTTTTGGTGTCTATGTTCAGATTTGAGTCATATCGGCTTGGATCCACAGTGTATGTTTCGTGGCCATGACCTGTCTTACTTGACATGGATCTTCACATGTCGACATTTATTCTTTGAGTCATTTGTATTCTGAGTATGAGAATGCCTACCTCAGTGATGATATATTATTGTACTGTATTTCCTTGTTTGTTGGTAGGTTTCCGACCGACTGTTCCTTGTTCCCTACACAGACTCGACAAAGTATTTTAGCTATCACTCTATTCTAAATTCATACTCTGGGGGGCTCTCTGTTACACATTATTTTCGTCATCCCTATGATCGTTAATGATATAAACCTATCTGTTGCCTTCAGAGGGGTCAGTGGCCTGAGTTCCTAAAGAGAGAAGGGAGAAGAACTTTTCCTGAGAAAAGAAGTTGCATTTTCCTATGTAAAAAACCTTATAAAAAAAGGAAGTTCACAGGCTGCTATATAAACAGGGTGTGAGAATGACCCATTCTCCTAGGTTGCACTATAGCTAGGGTGCGAGATGTTCGCAGGTTTCTCTATAGCTAGGGTGCGAGAATGCCTACACGTGGGAAAAATTTATGTTTTCTCGAATCTTCTAGAAGGAGAAACTTCTATGGTGAGGTGGCATCCGAATGGTTTGGATCTTACCCACTTTCATGATTTAGTGGGATCATCCTAACCTCCTCACCTTATACTCTTCAACTTATAAAAGGAGAGGAGTTCTCATGGAGAAAGTTAGCTTTGTTGGTTTTTGAGCTTGTTAGCTTTGGCTTGGTTAGAGTGGCTTTGAGATTTGCTTTGTCAAGATAGATTGTGAGTAGCTATCAGATCTATGGTCTCAGAATCCATGGAGCAAGAAGTGTGTGGGGAATGAAGGACAGTTGGAAGGGACCTTATGACATCAAGGCCATGGTTGTAATCTTTCTTTCACATTTAATATGATACAGTAATATGATTCTTTCCCATAAAGCTATTTCCACTTTATTGTATAATTCCTTGATCATATACATAGATTGACTGTTGAATATAGGTTGGTTTGTGTTGTCTTGGTCGTGGCCGCACGAGAGCATTGAAGCGAAGCGGGAGAAACAAAGACCATATGAAGCGATAATAAGGTATGTTATTTGTTCTTGCCTCCTAGTTGATTCAATGGTCAAAATCTAGGGAAAGAGTCATGTTCTGTCTTGCTTTGTTCTAGATCCAGGTGGATCTAGGGAGATCGGTTAGTGTCCGCACCTACGGATTTATCCAATAATAGCCCCCCTCTTAAGTTTGATGTTTCTCAACATAAATTCTTTATACAAAATTCACAGAGGGTCATTGAAGAAGAAAGGGAATAATAAGAGTTGCAACATGTGACACAAAGGTCGCTTGAAGAGGCCCAATTTTGTGAAGAAGTTCAATCAGTGATTGAAAGGTTGTTGGAAGAGGCTTGTTCCCGTAAATAATTAAAGCACATGACACAGAGGTCATTGGAGGAATCTCATGTGCACGAAGAAATATAGCGTGCCACGTAGAGGTCATTGGATGAAAAACGTAGATAGAAAGAGATGAAACACACTGACAAAATAATGATTGAGGAACATCACCTTGATGAGTTGAAGCGTGCAATACATGAAGAAGTATTGTGTGACTTGGGTCACTAGATAGATACTGAAGACCAAGTAAGTTCTTTCTTGCATTTCTATTTGAGATTGTTAAATGATCCTGATCCTGTGAGAAATTCAACACAAATGCTAGCTACCTTCATGGAGGAACAAGGGATAGAGACGACTATATCAACCCACCTACTAGAAAGGGATCCCTGTCAGGTCAATAAGAAGAGGTGAATAGGAAGATAATTCAAAATGACATTTGAACTTGGGAGTTATGAAATGGATGGGAGTCATGTTGGATGTGGTTTTCGACACGAACGTTTTGCTGAAGAAGTCCTGGGATTTTATGGGTAAACCAAATCTATTATGGTCTCCTATCCAACTATGATTGAAAAATCAGTACATGATCTACCCTATAGACCGATTGGAGTAAGTTGAGGTGAATATAGAAGGGGTGAAGACAAATGCTAACTTTGAAGTCATAGATATTATGGATGACTCATATCCCTACCCTGCACTACTTGGCATTGATTGGGCCTTCGACAACAATGCAATGTTGAATTTGAAGAAGAGGCAGATGTTGTTTGAGATGGAAACCCTATGTGTGATCACACCTCTTTATCCTAATGAAGGAGACATATACAATGAGCTAGTGGATGAGGATGTGCAATGATCTATTATTGATAAAATCTCTAATATAACTAGGTGTAGAGAATATTATATCAATCCCACCACTGATGGAGAGTTGAGTTGGTGAAGCATGAAGTCCTATGATACTAATTCTAAATATGCCATGGAGAGGTGGCAACAAAAGCTATACGAATTTTCAACAAGGAGGTGTGCACATATCATTGCCAAGGTCCATAAGGAAGAGTTTGGATCCTACTGGTACGATGGGTTGGATCCGGTGGATGCATTTATTTCTTGGATGAAACACATTCCCGAACACCACTGGGTTCATTCTCTCAATACCATGCTCATAGAAATACCTGTGCAATGGTGGGAAATGAATTAAAAACCTTATCGTGAATGGGAAGTTGTGGAAGAATCCATGCAGGAAAGATTCAAATCAGATGTAAGTATCAATCACTACACATGTCCTTGCAAAATATGATTGATATCCAAGAAATGGCATGGGGCACGCAACCGATATCTAGAGGCTCGATAGGTGCTACCAAGCAGGCATTGTATACCCTCGGTCCCACAATTTTCCACTGGGAAAGGAAGGAAGCCACTTGCGCAAAGAAAATAAATAGTTAATCCCTCTATGACAACCAAAATAATGTTTATTTCTTCGTCCTTTCCCAACCCCCTTCAGAAAACAAATGAGTTGGGCATAAGCATAGACAAACTGGTTAGTTAATGGATACTATCAAAACCAGTTGAGCCTAGTGCAACGCCTCCATGGTAGAATTTGATTAATGGGAATGTATGAGGATACATTACAACCCACCAAAGGTCACTATGACCAAGTAGCCCATAAGGAAGTAAGGAAAGGGTGCGCAAGAGAATGCGTGATGCCCCTAGAGAATACGATTTGCATATGTACTAAGCTATCTAGGTCATCATCGATTTACAAGATCTGAAAATGGAAACAAATTTGTGATAGTAACAATTGATATGACATGTATTTACACCACGTCAAATTCATCCAACTTTAGGAATATAGGTTCATTAATTTCATTGAAAGGAGGACGATTTACCAGATTCAACATAAAACAGGAGTTAATTTCGATGACTCGTGGAAAGCTTGAAATTAAGTCTACAATGATTGATTTTCATCCAGCATGACAAACAAGACAAATAGGATGGAGTATGGTATCGACCAGCTCAAGGAAAAGACAGGATAGTAACTCCATGTTCAAGGAAAAGTAGGCATCATTATGGTTTGATTATCTTAAGGGATAATGGAGCATTTCACCTCCTTACTTCTTCCCCAAATTCAGATAGTGTTCCCTTACTCCCCTCTTAGAAAGAAATTCATAGACACAAGTATCCTCTTTTTCTTGTTGAATTATGGGTTGGTTCTCACCATATCTTGTATGGCATCCTCAAGAAAACCCCAGGCACGACCAAAGTCTAAATTCCTGAAGGAACAACCAATTCCCGATCCAATTTTACTGTACAATGTATTGTTTGAAGGCTATACATTCAGGAAGGTTCCCCCGCTGAAATTTGTCAATTATAATGTCAAGGATCACCATCATTTCCCTGAATTCCAATCTGAAAAATATATAGAGGTCATCCAAAAATAAGATGGCATTGAATGAGTAGTGACTCATGATTGGGAAAATCCTATAAGGAAATATAACATTCTCTCCCTGCTCAAATGTACACACTCTGATCATGCTCAAGATGTTCAGTCATGTGTTTGTTTCCTCCTCACTAGATTGCATAGGGGATACCTATGGTTTGACCAGACCTACCTTATCGATTTGAACATTCTGCACAAAAAAAATTTCCTTCCCACTTCCGGTGAAGATATGATGGATAGTCTCAGAGAAAAAGATGCATCTCACGAGGAGGTATATTCAAGGTTTGGTACACATAGGGGAAGACAAGGGGTTGTGATCCCCAAAATAAATAATCCATCATTCTAGTTTACTACACAATTATTGGCTTGCAAGCTCACTGGAAAGTGTTAGAAAGAGGAATTCACTATAGGAGTCATCCTCAGAGAAGAAATACTTGTTAATGGGATTTAGATGGCCTGGGCCCCTTACTTTCTAAAGTAATTCATCATCGATTGTCTTGATGTTCAAGATCATGGGAATGAATTTCCCTACAGCTGGGTCATCCTGTCATTGGGTATGGTGTTATGGAGACTACCACATGGATTTGAAATAGACATGGAAGGTGAACACTCATTTATTTCACCTTGACTCCTACCTCTCCAACATTATAAGAATACAAAGGTCAATGAAATGGTTACTAAATCCTTTTGTTAGTGGTTCAGCTAGTTAATTGTAGATTCTAATGAGAGGGTCCACATCCCGACACATATATTTGACGGGTATGCTAATTATCTTGAATTTAAGTGAAATTTCTATAACATTTTAATAACTCCTTGCATAGCCATAGAAAAGACCGCAATTTATCTCCCCTTCTGCATTATAGAAAGGGATATCATAGAAGGAGTTTCAAAATGGCTTGTCGACTACCAACCTCCATTTTGGGAGGTGCGAGATGAATTTGAGATAAGAACAAAGAAATTCCAAGAACCGAAAAGGGATGTTGTTGCTTCCCAGAAACGCAACAAAGAATATGCATCAACCAAGAAGTCTCCAATCATGCAGTAAGGAGATCCCAAATACAACAAGAATCCCACACGCACCAAGAAGTTAAATTTGCTAGAAACAAATTCTAGGCCTTGCATATTGTTTCAGTGGTTGCACATAAAGAAACTAAGGGCCAATATGAGGCCATGCTATCCAATCACACCGATGTCTTCACTACTCTGAACGAGGCCTACTAAAATTTTTATCAACATGAACAAGTTTAACTACAAATTATGTCCCCGCAAAAAATTAAATCACTTGTCAAGTGCATTCATGTCATGGAATCTCATAATCTAGATCTCCGCATGCAGATTCAATAGTTAATGCCATAGGAGACAAAATTCCAGTGGCAGATTGCAACAATATAAGTAGTCGTCTGAGATGGTTGGAGTCAAGACCATGATTTTTTAGAGTTAATCAATAATAGATTTAATTTTTGGATTCATTTACAAAGTCCCCTAAAACTAATTGTTATTCATGATAGAGTTCACGCAGCTGAGGTTGAGGTTGCACAATAGAAGAGAAACCTAGCCTCTTTTCCTTTGGAAGAGCACGTTACTATGATGACAACTATTGCAGTAAAGAGAAAAGATATCATTATAGCCTGGGTTGAGTAGTAGAGTATATCAGAGGTCATCACTTCTACAACTGATAAGGCCTTGATCTTGTACACCCATCTCGCGGAAACGAAGGTTGTTGTCGGCCTCTTAATTAAGAAAATCAACACAACAAACATGACAGTTCTTGAGGTCACAATAGTTGATGTTGATTCAATTTTTCATACTACCCAATATCTTCAAGGCCACCTCAATGAGACCGAGCGCCATTTCAAGGAGTTCATGCAAGAACTCAACAACACAATTATGTCTGTTGCGACGGTCATTCCATGATGTAGTTGGCTCAAGGATGAGCCAAGTAATAGTAATGGGGGCTTGTTGGCACCCAAAATTTTGGGTTAATATCAAGTGCCTGCACAAACGAAGTTGTCCTAACTCTTTCTAGTTTTGCGCGTTCCTAAAAAGATGTGTGAGGATTGATAATAAGTTCGCGTCGGATCAAGTTTTGGTAATGTGTGTTGGGCCAAGTTTTTGGATGCATGCCAAAAATAAAGACGATGTTGTAAGTTTTAAACCTGCGAAGTAAAGCAATGCATATAGATTCTTAAGAAAAACAAAATTTAATCAATGGCTCATACACAAAGTACATAGAGATTTTATACCAGAAACCCTCAACCAGGAAAACCTTTATTATATTCATTATATTGAATTTCACCATTCACTATACAATATATACAATGTTTTTAGGTATTCCATAGATACCAAAACCCTAATCCCTAAAACCGGGATTATTTTTAGTAAACCACTAAAAATAGAAAAATCCACTAAAACGAGGGATCGTCAGACACAGTTGACGAATTTGACTCACCCACACACACACATGCAAAGAATATAACACATACCCAACATTCTCCCACTTGTTTTCTTTGCATCCAGGGGTCCCAATATTATATAGTCAACAATCCAGGGCAACAATGCCCATTGTTACTCTACACCAGGAGAACTTTTTTGTGCTTACAGACTTTGTCAATGAATCTACAACATTCTTCAAAGTGTCAACCTTTTCCAGCAACACCTTCTTTTCCTCAACCATGTCTCTCACAAAGTGACATTGAACATCAATATGCTTTGTCTTCGAATGATAAGATAAGTTCTTTGCCAAGAATATTGCACTCTGACTGTCACAATCTAATCTCATTGCTTGTTGTACCAACCCAATACTTGAACATAATCTTTGTAACCATACTGCTTCCTTGCTTTCATGAGTGGTTGCCATGTATTAAGCTTCTGTAGTTGAGAGTGCCACTACAGCCTATCTTTTTCTCATCCAATTGATTTCTCCTCCAAATAGGTTAAACACATACCCACTTGTAGATCTTCTGTGATCAAGATCTCGAGCCCAGTCTACATCAACAAAGCTATGTATGTCCACAACTTTGTCCATTCCTGGTCTTCCTTGGTAGCACAATCCATAACTGGTAGTGCCATGAAGATACCTGAAGACCCTCTTTACTACTGTCCAATGATCCTTCCCTGGTTTTGACATATACCTGCTCAAAACTCCCATTGCATGTGCAATGTATGGTCTAGTAAAGACCATTGCATACATCAAATTGCCAACTACACTGGCATACGGAACATGGGACATGTATTCTTCTTCTCCCTGTGTCTTGGGACATTGATCTGTAGATAAATTTACACCTATAGGAATAGGAATCTTGACCGGTTTACTTCCATGCATATTAAACCTCTACAATATCGTCTCAACATATTTTCTCTGATTCAACCAGAGTTTCCTATTTGCACGATCTCTTTTAATCTCCATTCCCAGAATGAAGTTAGCAGCACTAAGATCCTTTATGTCAAATTTGGAGGATAGATGTGATTTCACCTCCTTGATAACATCCATGTTATTTCCTACCATCAACATGTTATCAACATACAACACTACATAAATGAAGTGATTACCAACCTGCTTGGAATATACACAGTGATCAGCCCTGCTTCTTACAAATCCCAATCCAAGGATGTATGTGTCAAAATTTTGGTACTACATCGTAGGTGATTTCTTCAGACCATATAGTGACTTCTTTAGATTATAGACCAACTCTTTCTTTCCCTTCACTACAAAGTCTTCTAGTTGCTTCATGTAGATTTATTCTTCCAGATCCCCACGTAGGAATGTTGTCTTCACATCCATCTATTCCAGTTCAAGATCAAAAGCAACAACAATAGATAAAATAAATCTAATAGAAGTTAACGTATCAACAGGAGAAAAAATTTCACCAAAGTCAATTCCCTCAAATTGGGAATAACCTTTTGCTACTAACCGAGCTTTGTATTTCTCCACTTTACCTTGTGCATTAAACTTCTTCTTAAACAAGCATATGCTACCAACAAATTTTCTTCCAGCTGGAAACTCAACTATATCCCATGCCTCATTCTTATCCAAGGCATCCATTTCTTCAACCATGGCCTTCTTCCAAAGTTTACTATCCTCTGAATTCACTGCTTCCCTGACAGTTCTAGGATCATCATCTGTAATAGATAAAGAAAAATTGGAACGAAAATCAGGTGGACTATACCTTTCTGGTTGCCTTCTATCTCTCACTGATCTCCTCAATAATGGGGTATGAGGTTCTTCTTCTTCTTCTTCTTCTTTTGCTTCCTCTTCTTCAGATGATTCAGATTTTGCATCATCCAACTCAAGCTCTATTTTCTCAGGTTTGTCTTTCATTGGTAGGAATTACTATCTGGACACATCTTTTACCTCTCTAAAAACAACATCTCGATTGTAAACAGTTTTCTTGGTTTCTGGGTTCCAAAGATTATAACCTTTCACACCATCTTTATAACCAATAAAGATACACTTTTCAGCCTTTTTATCCAGCTTACTTCTATTTTCCTTTGGAACATGTACATAAGCATCAAAACCAAACACTCTAAGATGTTGAAGAGAGGGTTTCTTTCCAAACCATACCTCATGTGGAGTTTTATCATCCAACGCTGATGAAGGTGATCAATTGACCAGATAACATGTTGTACCCACTACCTCTACCCAGAATTTTTGTCCTAACCCAGAACCGCTAAGCATGCTCCTTGCTTTTTCTATCAGTGTCATGTTCATCCTTTATGCAACTCCATTCTGCTGAGGAGTGTATGGAGTAGTCTTCTGCCTTGCTATACCACACTTCTTACAGAATTCTTTGAATTCATTTCTGCAAAATTATCCACCATTATCTGTTCTCAATACCTTTATTTTCTTCTCTGTCTGATTTTCTATCAGAGCCTTAAACTCTTTAAATTTATCAAATACCTTAGATTTCTTTCTAAGAAAATAAATCCATGTGTTCCTTGAAAAATCATCTATGAATGAAACATAATACACATATTTACCTAGGGATGGAACAAGAACAGGTCCAAACACATCACTGTGTATCAACTCTAAGATCTCCTTTTCTCTTGTAGCACCAAATGGGAATCTTACTCGATTTTGTTTACCATATATGCAATGTTCACAGAAATCAAAATCCAGAGTGCAATTAGACATACCTTCAACCATACCTTTACCGTGTAGTGTTTAAATGCCCTTTTCTCCAATATGCCCCAGTCTTTGATGCCATAACATGGTCTTGTTTTCTGGGACAATACTAGTTTTGTCTCCTTCATTTCTCTACTAAGGGACAATAGAACTGTTACACCCATTTGTATAAGTGCTTCCCAAAAACTTGTATAGAGTTCCACACCGAAATCCCCTCATCAACACCATTGCTCCTCATACCATATTGCAAGTGCCCTTTCCAAATACAATATCCACTCCTGCATCTTCCATCTTTCTTATAGATATTAAGCTCCTGGCTAGTTTTGGAATGTGCAGAACCCCAGGGAGATTTCTAATCCTTTCATCTTTTAGCAGCAACTTAACTCTTCCATGTCCCAATAATTTTTTTTTTGAGTCATCTCCTAGGAATACATCACCACCATCATATTTTTCATATTCAGAGAACCACTCTATGTGAGGAGTCATATGGTATGAAGCACCTGAGTCAATCAACCATACATCACGGTCTGCATGTGTACTTGTAGATGCCAGGTAAACATCACCTCCTTCTTCAGTGGAGGTTTTCGCCTCTGTGAAAGAGGTACTATCAGATCCCTTTGTTTTTTCAACCTTCTTAGAATTGCAATCTTTCTTATAATGCCCTATTTTACCACACTTCCAACATTTCCTCAAAGATTTTCCTGGAGACTTAGATCTACCTGTAGATTTAGATCTCCACCCTAAAGGCTTACCATGATTCCTTTCTTGGGTATGACCTCTTACAAATAAACAATTTTTTCTTTGACCATCCATGATTTTTTGCCTCATCTCTTTAGATAAAAAGGATGCAACTACTTCCTCATACTTCAATGTAGATTGGTGGTACTACCTATTGCTACAACCAGATTATCCCAAGAGTCTGAAAAATAACATAACAAAGTAATACACTTATCTTCTTCTGCAATCGTAATATTAACAGAGCCAAGTTTACTTACCAGAGTATTAAAGGCATTTAGATGTTCTGTCACATAATCTCCATCTTCCATCCTAAGATGATACAGCTTCTTTCGAAGAAAAAACTTGTTTACCAAGGACTTTGATTGATACAAATTCCCCAACTTATCCCATAGTTCCTTTGCTGTAGATTCTCCTGAGACATTCAACAACACCGAATCTGCTAGGGAGAGTCGAATAATACTCCTTTCTCTTCTATCCAACTTCTCCCAATCTTCCTTCGACATACCAGTAGGTGGTGTACTAGTAGTTTGTGGACTATTAGGTTGTGTACCAGTAGCCTGTGTGCTAGTAGACGATGTACTAGTAGGCTGTGTACCAGGATCCATAGAGATCCATTGTTCTTTGTCTACAAGAAGGTCCTCCATCTTCAGCTTCCATAACTCAAAGTTTTTACCATTGAACTTCTCTATATCGATTCTAGAAGAGCTTTCCATTCCTCTTTCTACACTCAAATCACCACTGCAAAATCTCCCACTAAACCCAGGTTTATCATAGACCCAAGATAAAATTTATCTATCATGACCGAGCCAAACCCTCAACAACAAAGGCATCCCTCTGAAGCCAAAAATGAGCTTTGATACCACATGTAAGTTTTAAACCTGTGAAGTAAAGCAATGCATATAGATTCTTAAGTAAAACATAATTTAATCAATGGCTCATACACAGAGTACACAGAGATTTTATACCGGAAACCCTCAACCGGGAAAACCTTTCTTATATTCATTATATTGAATTTCACCATTCACTATACAATATATACAATGTTTTTAGGTATTCCGTAGATACCAAAACCGTAATCCCTAAAACCAGGATTATTTTTAGTAAACCGCTAAAAATAGAAAAATCCGCTAAAATGAGGGATCTTCAGATGCAGTTGTCGAATCTGACATGCCCACACACATCACATGCAAAGAATATAACACATACCCAACAAACGCGCCCTAGAATCAAGAAAGGAATCATTGGGAAATCTCCCTGGATGCTTACTACCAACAACACAAGGGAACATAGAGCATACATAATATGAGTTGGCAAGGTGGTTAATATTTCCTTGATTCCAGAATGGCTACGTGGAATACAAGAAGGTGACAAAAGTGTGAGATATTATTAGTCAATAGAGTGAGTGGAGCATAACCGAAAGAGATAGAGCTCCAATGCTAAGAAGGCTATAAAAGGAAACTGTTGGGTATGTGTTATATTCTTTGCATGAGTAGTAGTGTCTGAGTGTATGCACCGAGTGTGCAGGAGGGTTAGAGGGGGGGCGTCTAGGCCCTCCCTTGGGGGGTTTAGGGTGGGCGGAGCCCCCCATGTGGGGGTCCAAGAGCAGTGCCCCTGGAAATTTTTTTTTAGCCTCGGGAAACGTGACACCTAGCTCGGGAAATGTGTCATGTATTTAGGTGGTTTTTTCTGCACATGGTTTTTGCCGATGGTTTTCTATTTCCGGTTAAGGAATTAGGGTTTTGGACTAATCCAGGTCATTGCGTTAGGGTTTTGGATGTTGCTGGCTCCTATATGTATATTGTATTGTAAACAATGTAACACAATGAATGAATATAATATATGTTGGTTTTCCCGGTTTGGGTTTCCAGGGGAAAAATATCTGTGTAATGTTTGTATTTGCCATTGTATATTTTCTATTATTTTTTGAATAGCTATTTACAGTAGACATTGTACAAGGTTAGGATTTACAGAAACAAGGAAAAAAACCCTAAGATTTTTTAGAGTTAATCAATCATAGCTTTAATTTTTTGAGCCATTTACAAAGTCCCATAAAACTGATCGTTATCCATGATAGAGCTCGTGCAATTGAGGTTGAGGTTGCACAAGAAAAGAGAAAATTGGCCTCTTTGTCTTTGGGAGAGCGCTCTATTGCAATGACAACTATTGCAGCAAAGAGAAAATAGATCATTGCAGCCCGAGTTGAGTAGTAGAGCATATCAACGCTCATCACTTCTACGATCGATAAGGCCTTGATCTTGTACATCGAGCTCGCAGACATGAAGGTTTTTGTTGGCCTCTTAATTTAGAAAACCAATGCAACAGACATGACAACTCTTGAGGTCACAGTAGTCAATGTTGATGTGACTGTTCATATTACCTAGGATCTTCAAGACCACCTCAATGAGCTTCAACACCAGTTCAAAGAGTTCGTGCAGGAACTCAACAACACAATTTCTTCTATTGTTATGGTCATTCCATAATTATTTTGATATTCCTTTCTAGCACTACATTTATGGACAATGAAGAACCCGAAGAGGGACATAATGGAGAATGTAGAGAAGACAATAGTGGTGTTGAGGGAAACTTGATAATATGATGTGTGGTTATATACTCAACCTAGTTCTTTGAGTATTGAATAGGTTCTAACACATGGGATGGAATTAGTTGTTTGTCTTGAATAAACAGTGAAAGAGACGATCCGTTCAATCAATCAAAAGAAAAAAACTTGGGAATGGCTGGTGCTCGGGATTTGTTATTGTTGTTTTGCTAGTTGGAGATCCATATAGACCGTGCTACAATTTCCTATTGAATCAACAAAGAGTTTCATTCCATCTTTTTTAGTGATTTTCTTTACCATCCTCATTAGCTATGGTGTTTGCAGTATGTGCAATCAGACGACGAGACTCTCTGAATCTCTATTCTATGTTTCTATTTTTCACTTTGTCTTTTCATAGCCACTCCTTTTCCTCACTTTGGGACATGCTAATTTATGATATCCCTATCAAGAAATGAAATTTTAAATTCCTTTAAAATCTTTATTTCTATACAAAAATTCCTTATTACGTTAAAAACACCTTTTATTTATAATATTCTTTATTAACCATAAAAATAGATTTTTATTTCTAGTTCCTACGTGTTAGTTTTGCTATCTTATTTTAAAGTTTAATCTCAATAAAGATCTTAGTTAGTGGAGCACAATTTTACAATTATAATTGTCTATTGTTAATATTTTGAGTCATATAGTATGATGGTGTTTACATTCGAATTCATACTTTTCTTTAAGCAAAGGGTTAATGAATAATCTCATCCATCATAAAGGAAATAAGTTTGAGCCTCATTGTAAGGATTGTTGGAGATGTTTTACGAGGTAATATGATATGTATTTTTGGTGTGGTTGTGTTTAAGAAAATAAGGGACGACATTCAACATAAGAATATAATGCTGATTTAGAGGATATCATTTCATCCCTGAATCACTCGGGCTAGACCCAATTGACATTAAGGATGAAAAATATTTTTAACCAAAATATAAGAGATATTATAACATTTCATTTTTTTTTTTGCATTATATATCTCTTCTTGCACTTATGGTCATTGCCTTGGTCTCTCACATTCGTTGCAATATCTCCCTATTTGGCTCTTCACTTAATCAATCTAGTCTCTTTATACAACTCAACACCACGTACTCATTTTAGTCTCTCCCTACTCAGCATAGTACCACCTTCTCATTTTGGTCTCTCCCTATGTAGCTCTTCACTTAATCAATACGATCTCCTTATACAACCTAACACCACCTACTCATTTTAGTTTCTCTCTATTCAATGTGGCATCACCTTCTCATTTCATTCTCTGCCTACTCAAATCAACATCACCTTCTCATTTTAGTGTCTCCCTGTTTGGCTCAACTCACCTATTCAGTTGAGATCATTTGTTTGGATCGCTTATTCATTTCACCCATTCAACTTGGATCACCTATTCACCTCACTTGTTCAACTCATCTGACTTATTCATCTCACTTGTATGTCTTGGATCACCTACTTGTCTCTATGTAAACCTTAAACCATAACTAATTTTAAAAGATACATACATCGAATAGAGAAAAGATTACTTTTGCGCTCCTCAAAGCTATTCCCCATGTCAAAGATTGATGGGAAACTTTCTATGAGAAAAAGGAAACAGAGGAAACCCCATTATTTTTAGTCACGACCACTTGGGAATCTGTTAGGGATGCTATTAAGGAACAATACTACTCTGTCGGAAGTTACGAGGACCTGTATACCAAATGGACCATACTGCGGAAAGAAAGAGACCAAGTAGTGCCAGATTTCACAAATATCTTCCATACCTTGTGCAACAAGTTGCGTATCAAATGTTCAGAGCGACATCTGGTGCTCAAGTATTGCAGTGCTCTGCATAGATATATCCAGACTAAAATCTAATTTCTGCACATCTCATCCTTGGGCATGAACTACCGTTATGCTGTCAAAATCGAGCAGAAGCTCAAACAAAAGACACGACAATTTGGGCCTAGGAAACCCTCACAACAAAAGGAAGGAAATGGTGGCCCCAACCCACCGAACAAAGGATAGAGAAAATATGGATAGTATGAGGACAACCAGTTCAAGCCACAAGCAAAGAAGGACACCAGAAATATAAAGAAAGATACTGGGAAGTGGTGTGAATTCCATAAGAGCCTTTGGCATAACACTGTTGACTTCCACCTAAAGCATTCACTGGTGGTCGAAGTGAAAGCCTCTAAATCAGATGTGGATTCTGACTCTGAGCCAGAACCAAAAAGGGGAAGATGGATCATTGATGCGGAACCCAATGCCACCATTGATACCACTAAGCTCCAGCCTAGTGAACCAGACGATCCAGAAGAAGGTGAGTGCCTCTTTCATTCACAGATATGGGTAAAAGGAACCCCGCTGCACTTCATCATTAATAGCAGTAGACAAAAGAACCTCATCTCAATAGAGGTCGTCAAGAGGTTTTCCCTACCAACAACGCCACACCCACAACCCTACACCATTGGATGGCTCCTCCAAGGAAGCAATCTTCGTGTCAGCTAACAGTGACGACTGTCGTACGACATCAAGCCCTTCAAAGATGAGGTATTTTTTTATGTTGCTCCTCTAGAATTTTTTGATGTTATTTTGGGCTAACCTTATTTATGGAAATGTCATGTTGTATATGAGTCTATGCCTCATAGTGTTATTATTACTTTGAACAGGAAATTGTACAGGATACACGAGACAGTCCCACCTAATGATATTTCATTGATCTCTTCTAAGCAATGCACGAAGGTCATCTCGCAGACGGGGAAGTTTGTCTTCTTCATGATTCGCCCTCAAAATAAGTGAAAGATCACAACCACAGCCAAGGTCTCTGTGGCTGACCTCTCGACACTGCAAAAGCAAGTAGATAAGGTCATGGAAGAATATGCAGATATCTTCTCCTCGCCTATAGAGGTACCTCTGCAATGCCAGGTCAAGAACCCCATCGATATGACCCTCGACGCACCGCTGCCCAATGGGCCAGTCTATCGTCGTTCTTTGTTAGAGAATGAGGATATCAAGTGAGATATCCAAGAACTACTCCACAAGGGGCACATCCTCCCCAACTCATCACCTTGCAGGAGCCCAATCGTGCTAGTATAAAAGAAATATGGAACCTGGTGACTCTATATTGATTACCAGGATCTGAATAAAATCACAGTATGAAACCGATACCCGATTCCCCGAATCGATGACCTTCTTGATCAATTCATGGGGGCCAAATACTTCAGTAAGATTGATCTGAAGTTTGGCTACCACCAGGTTCTAATAGAATAGACAGATGTATGGAAGACTACCTTCAAGTCAAAGGAAGGCCTTTTTGAATGGTTGGTCATGCCCTTTGGTTTGAAAAACTCTCCATCCACTTTCATGAGGATGATGGACGATATCCTACGACCATTCACCAATAATTTTGTAGTGGTGTATCTGGATGACATTCTAATTTACAGCAAGACTTGGGCTGAACACTTGTAGCATATTCAACAGGTTCTTCACACCCTGCGGTAGCACAAGCTATACACCAACTTGGAAAAAATATCCTTCGGCATGGACAAGGTCCATTACCTGGGCTACATCATTGATCAGCATGGAATACATGTCGATCTAGCCAAGGTCCAAGTCATCCGTGACTGGCCATCCCCAACAACACTCAATTATCTCCAGAGCTTCTTAGGCCTTTCCAATTTCTACCGTAGGTTCATGTTGGGATTCTCCCATATTGCATGGGCCCTTAGCCAAATAAACAGGGGTGGTGGTAAGGAGAAATTTGCGTGGAGTCAGTACTAACAACAAGCGTTCGATGATTTGAAGAAGTGCTTGTGCTCAGCCCCAGTACTTTCACTACCAGACCTGCAACATCCCTTTGAGATCAAGACAGATACTTCAGTCTATGCTGTGGGCCTTGTTCTCACTCGGCAAGGACACCCCATGGCCTATCATAGTGACACACTATCAGATATTGTCCGTAAGTACCCTACTTATGACAAAGAAATGTACTCCATTGTGAAAGCATGCCACCAGTGGAGACATTACATTCTTCAGAAGGAGATAGTCATCCACACTAATCATAAGCCACTGTAGTTCATGCAGACACAGGGAAAATTGTAGAATGACCGCCATCAAAAGTGGTCCACATACTTGTAGAAATTCCACCTCAACATCAAGTATAAAACAGGAAGCACCAATCCCATTGTCGATTGCCTCAACAGAATGCTAGTCACGACACTCACCATGGTGCTAGACTCTTATAGCCATGAGACATTTGGATGGCCCCAAATCTATGAGTCATACCTTGACTTTGCCACCACCTACCAAATGTTGGGTGAAAACACAGTTGTTGATAATTTCCATCTTCAGGATGGGTTGTTGTGTCATCTAGGCCATATCTGTGTTCCATCAAGAGAGCGAGTGAAGATGATCTGGGAATCCCACTACATTTGGGTGGTAGTACACTTCGGCATCAAAAAGACAGTGGCAAAATTACAAAAATACTTCTACTAGCCGAAACTTCGACAGGAGGTCAACAATTATATCAGGTCCTGCACTCCCTACACTATTGCCAAACCGACCACTAAGAAATAGGGTATGTACACCCCTCTTCCTACTCTTGACAGGTCGTGGGAATCCATGTCAATGGACTACATGTTGGGCCTCCCCTCCACCAAGTGGGGAAATGACTGTGTTTTTGTGGTTGTTGATCGCTTTTCTAAGATGACGATTTTGGTTGCCTATAAGAAGAGCATGACAGCAGAGGCCATTGCCAAGATCTTCTTTGAATGAGTCTGGGTACATTTTTGAAACCCAAAAACCATTGTCTCAGATTGGGATAGTCGATTTCCCAACACATTCTAGTTGAGCCTCTGGTCACTACTAGACACCAAGCTCACCAAATCCATGACCTTCCACCCCCAGACAGATGGCCAAATCGAGGTTGTAAATCAAATGATTGTGCATATCCTTTGCATGTATAATTCAAAGAACCCTCGAACATGGGATGAGAGCCTCCCCTATGTCCAACATAGCTACAACTGAGCCTTGCATAGCTCAACCGACCACAACCCCTTTCAAGTGGGGTCAGGATTCCAACCATTGGGTCCCATAGATGTTGCACTTCCCCTTGTAGTCATGTCGACCAACTCATCTCTTTCTCCAACTAAAGATGACAAAGCCACTCGGTTCATTGAATAGATCCAGCACATCCACCAACAGGTTCAGGATATCCTACAAAAGTCCAATGACAAGTACAAACAACGCCATGATCAACATCGGGTGCCACATAAGTTTCATGTGGGCGACAAAGTTTGTTTTCACTTGTAGAAAGAACACCTTACAGGACCCCATCGAAAGCTTCACCCACTCCATTATGGGTCATACACTATCACCAAGGCCATGGGGGATAATTCTTTTGAGCTCAACATTCCTCCTTTCCTTGGCCTGCACCCAGTGTTCAACATGGATCTTCTTCACCCTTATTTCCCACCATTATTAGACACCTCAGAAGTAGCAGAACAACTGACACCAAAAGGTCTCAACCCAAATTGCATAAAACAAGAATCCAATTATTATATTGTAGTCAGATAGATCAAGGGAACTCGACAACAAAGGATCCAACTTTATTGAGTCATCAAAGTAGGGCAACTCCTACACCAAGGCAAGTGGCTCACTTGGGGCCAAATTCAACAGAACTTTCCTCATCTGATGGGGGACCTCAATGCAATGGATACCATTGATTCCTAAGGATGAAGGATTGATCCATATGGATATCGGTAGCCACCCACCTTTTCCAGCTAGCTCAAAATAGTTTTCTGACAATTTTGCGCAATTTACTATTTTTAGCAGTTTTAACTTCTGGGGCCATTTTGAGGGCCTAAATGAAGTTTTTTCGGGATCGAGATCCTCAATGATAATTGAAGGCATGATTGAGCCCCAAAAATGAATCTCCTCAATGATAAATTTCCAATGGGCTATCACACGGATAAAACGGAGATTGTATTCAAAAGTTATGACCCCGGGAAGTTGATGTACTAACTTACCCAAACGGGGCTCACATGACTTTTGGCACTTCATCTCCTAGGGTTAGTTTTATGGATGTCTATCATTTTTGGAATTATTTCATATTATAAAAATTACTTTAGAGCCTCATTGTAATCCTCTTCTTGCGAATGCGTGCTGCTGTCACATCTCTTCTCAGAGATAAGCCGCCACCATTCCAGCAAGCTTGTTTCTGCTACATTTTACAGTTTCAGCTTATTTCATTATTGAATAGAAAACTAGTTTTACTGTATCTCTGTTATTTTGTGTTAAGCACCTGTTAATAATCTGTATTCATTTCATTCTTCTCATAAAATCTGGATCATTGGTATCAGAGCGGTTTTCTCCTTGTCGTCTTAATGCATGTCCCCAATGAGGTCGGAGTACAAAGAGTTGGGTCTCGAGCTTGTTTCTCTTGAGGACAAAATCTCTTGCATGCCCAATCGACCTCGCATGGCAGGAGAAAAGAAATATGATGGGACATGAGATCCTTTCAAATCGTTGATTGAGGAAGCCCTCATGCAATAGAGGAATGAGATGATGGATAGTTTCACACAAATCCTTTGGCGGCTACCAACAGGTGACGTATCTTCTTTGAACGGAGGCACCGCCCCCTTCAAGGTACAAATAAACTTCAAAATTCCTATATTTGAAGGTCAGATAGGAAAAGATGTTGTAGACAAGTGGTTGAATCCACTAGAAGGGTATTTTTGTCTCCATAACTTTTCAAATAGAGAAAAGATTATTTTTTCACTCCACAAAGGTGTTCCCCATGTCAAAGATTGGTGGGAAACTTTCTGTGAGCAAAAGGAAACAGAGGAAACCTAATTATTTTCAGTCATGACCACCTGATAATCCTTCAGGGATTCTATTAAGGAACAATACTACCCTTTCAGAAGTTATGACGACCTGTATACCAAATGGACCACACCATGGCAAGAAAGAGACCAAGCAGTGATAGATTTCACAAATATTTTCCATACCTTGCGTACCAAGTTGGGTATCAAATATTTGGAGTGACATATGGTGCTCAAGTATCACAGTGCTCTATATAGATACATCCAAACTGAAATGGAATTTCTGGACATCTCATCCTTGGGCGCGACCTATCGATATGCCATCAAAATTGAGAAAAAGCTCAAACAAAAGACACGACAATTTCGGCCTTGGAACCCCCCACAAAAAAAGCCAGGAAAGGGTGGCCCCAACCCATAAAACAAAGGATAGAGTAAATATGGACAGTATCAGGACAACTAGTCCAAGCCACAAGAAAATAAGGACACTGAAAAGACAAAGAAAGATACTGGGAAGTGATGTGAATTCCATAAGAGCCCTTGGCATAACACTGTTGAGTGCCGCTCAAAGCAGTCGCTGGTGGCCGAAGTGAAATCCTCTTAATCAAATGCAGATTA
This sequence comes from Picea abies, assembly GCA_900067695.1. Lineage (NCBI taxonomy): Eukaryota > Viridiplantae > Streptophyta > Pinopsida > Pinales > Pinaceae > Picea > Picea abies. The sequence goes on along the minus strand of CBVK0101044509.1, from coordinate 10,864 downwards.
TGACTCTGATCTAGAACCAAAAAGGGAAAGACAGATCATTGACGCAGAAGACAGATCATTGACGTAGAACCCAATGCCACCATTTCTACCACCAAGCTCCAACCTAGTGAACCAGACGCGCCAGAAGAAGGAGAGTGCCTCTTCCATCACAGATGTGGTTAAAAGGAACCCTGCTACACTTCATTGTTGATAGTGGTAGCTAGAATAACCTCATCTCAAAAGAGTTCATCAAGCGGTTGTCCCTTCCAACAATGTTGCACCCACAACCCTACACCATTGGATGGCTCTGCCAAGGAAGTGATCTCCACATCAGCCAACAATGTCGACTATTGTAAGGCATCAAGCCCTTCAAAGATGAGGTATTGTGTGATGTTTCTCCTCTCAAAGTTTGTGATGTTATTTTGGGCCAACCTTATTTATGGAAACGTCATGCTATATATGAGTCTAGGCCTTGTAGTGTTATTATTACTTTGAATAGGAAATTATACAGGATACCCGAAGTAGTCCCACCTAGTGCTATTTCCTTGATCTCTGCTAAAAAATGCAGGAAGGTCATCTCACAGATGGGGAAGTTTGTCCTCTTTGTGATTCACTCTCAAAATAAGAGAAAGATCATAGCCACATCCAGGGTCTCTGTGGCCAACCTGTCCACATAGTAGAAGAAAGTAGATAAGGTAGTGGAAGAATACTCAGATATCTTCTCCTCACCTACAGGGGTACATTTGCACTGCTAGGTCAAGAACCCCATCGATCTGACCCCCGACACACCACTGCCCAATGGGCCAGTCTATCGTCACTCTTTGTTAAAGAATGAGAAGATCAAGCGATAGATCCAAGAACTATTCCACAAGGGGAACATCCACCCTAGCTCATCACCTTGCGGGAGCCCAATTGTGTTGGCACAGAAGAAAGATGGAACCTAGTGACTCTGTATTGATTATCAGGCTCTAAATAAAATCACAGTCAGAAACTGGTACCTGATTCCCCGAATCGATGACCTCCTTGATCAACTCACGGGGGCCAAATAATTCAATAAGATTGATCTGAAGTCTGGCTACCACAAGGTTTTGATAGAACAGACAGATGTATGGAAGACTGCCTTCAAGTCAAAGGACTTCCTTTTTGAATGGTTGGTCATGCCCTTTGGTTTGACAAATGCTCCAGCCACTTTCATGAGGATGATGGATGATATCCTATGACCATTCACCAATAATTTTGTAGTGGTGTATTTGGATAATCTTCTAATTTACATCAAAACTTGGGCCGAACACTTACAACATATTCAGCAGGTTCTGCACACCCTACAACAGCACAAGCTATACTCCAACTTGGAAAATGCTCCTTCGGCATGGACAGGGTCCATTACCTGGGCTACATCATTGATCAAAATGGCGTACATGTGGATCCATCCAAGATCGAAGTCATCCGTGATTGGACAACCCGAACAACACTCATTGAGCTTTGGAGCTTCTTGGGCCTTGCCAATTTATACCACAGGTTCATGTTGGGATTCTCCCATATTCCATGGGCCCTTAGAAAAATAAACAGGGGTGGTGGTAAGGAGAAATTTGCATGGGGCCAGTCCCAACAACAAGCATTTGATGATTTGAAGCAGTTCTTGTGCTTAGCCCCAGTACTTTCACTACCAGACCTGCAACATCCCTTTGAGATCGAGACAGATGCTTTAGACTAAGATGTGGGCATCATTCTCACTCAGCACAACCACCCCGTGGCCTATCATAGTGAGACACTGTCATATACTATCCATAAGTACCCTACTTATGTTAAAGAAATGTACTCCATTGTGAAAGCATTCTGTCAGTGGAGACATTACATTCTTGGGAAGGAGATAATCATCCACACTGATCATAAGCCACTGTAGTTCATGCATACATGGGGAAAATTGTAGAATGACCACCATCAAAAGTGGTCCACATACTTGTAGAAATTCCACCTCAACATCAAGTATAAAATAGGAAGCACCAATCGCGCCGCTGATTGCCTCAGCAGACCACTAGTTGCGGCATTTACCATAGTGCTAGACTCTTGTGGCCATGAGACATCTGGATGGCCCCAACTTTATGAGACATACCCTAACTTCACCACCATGTACCAAATGTTGGGTGAAAATGTAGTTGTCGATAATTTCCATCTTCAGGATGGGTTGTTGTGTCGTCTGGGCCATATCTATGTTCCATCAATTGAGCAAGCAAAGATGATATAGAAAGCCCACTATAGTCAGGTGGTAGGAAACTTTGGCATCGAAAAGACAGTGGTGATGCTACAAAAACACTTCTACAGGCTGAAACTTTGACAGGAGGCTAGCAAGTATATCAAGTCCTACACTGCCTTCCCTATTGCCAAACCGACCACTAACAAACAGGGTCTATACATCCCTCTTCCTACACTTGACAGGCCATGGGAATCCATCTCAATGGACTACATGTCAGGCCTCTCATCCACCAAGTGGGGAAATGACTTTTTTTTTGTGGTTGTTGATCACTTTTCTAAGATGGCGATGTTGGTTGCCTGCAAGAAGAGAATCACAATAGAGGCCACTGCCAAGCTCTTCTTTGAATGAGCCTGGGTACATTTTGGAATCCCACAAACCATTGTCTTAGATAGGGATAGTTGATTTCTCAGCACATTCTGGTCAAGACTCTAGTCACTGCTGGACACCAAGCTCACCAAATCCATAGCCTTCCACCCCCAAACAGATGGCCAAACCGAGGTTGTAAATCGATCGATTGTGCATATCCTTCACATGTATAATTCAAAGCACCCTCGCGCATGGGATGATAGCCTCCTCTATGTCCATCATAGCTACAACCGAACAATACATAGCTCAATCGACCACATCCCCTTTCAAGTGGGGTTGGGATTCCAACCATTGGGTCCCATAGATGTTGCACTTCCCCTTGCGGTCACCTTGATCGAACCATCTCCTGCTCCAAATGAAGCTAAAAAAGACACTCGGTTCATTGAGAGGATCCAACACATATGCCAATAGGTTTATGATATCCTACATAAGTCTAATGAAAAGTACATACAACGCCATGATCAACATCGGGTACCACATAAGTTTTAAGTGGGTGACAAAGTTTGGTTGCACTTGCAGAAAGAATGCCTTACAGGACCCCATCGGAAGATTCTCCCACTCCATTATGTGTCGTACACTATCAAAAATTCCATGGGGTATAATGACTTTCAGCTCAACATTCCTCCTTTCCTTGTCCTGCACCCAGTGTTCAACGTGGATCTCCTTCGCCCTTATTTCCCACCATTATTGGACACCTCAGAAGTAGCAGAACAATTGACACAAATGGAGGTCAAGCCTGACTGCATACAACAGGAATCCAATGATCATATTGTGGATGGATAGATCAAGGGCACTCGACAATAAAGGATCCATCTTTATCGAGTCATCAAAGAAGGGCATCTCCTGCACCAAGGCAGGTGGCTCACCTAGGGCCAAATTCAGCAGAAATTTCCTCATCTGATGGGGGAACTCAATGCAATGGAGAACATTGCTTCCTAAGGAGGGAGGATTGATACATATGTATATTGGTGGCCACCCACCTTTTCCAACTGGATCAAAACAGTTTTCTGACAATTTTGGGCAATTTACTATTTTTAGCAGTTTTAACTTCTAGGGCCATTTTGAGGGCCTAAATGAAGGTTTTTCGGGATCGATCTCCTCAATGATATCCAATGGAATGATTGAGCCCCCAAAATGAATCTCCTTGATGATACCTTTCCAATGGTCTATCACACACCTAAAAGGAATATCTCATGCAAAAGTTACGACCCCGGGAATTTGATGTACTAACTTACCCAAACGGGGCCCACATGACTTTTCGCGCTTCATTTCCTAGGCTTAGGTTTTTGGATGTATAGGGTTTTTGGAATTCTTTATTATTGTAAAAAGGCCTTCACAGCCTCATTTTAATCCTCTTCTTGCGAATGCATGCTACCATCACATCTCTTCTTAGAGATAAGCCATCACCATTCCAACAAGCTTGTTTCTGCTGCATTTTACAGTTTCGGCTTATTTCGTTATTGAATAGAAAACCAATTTTACTGTATCTCTATTACTTTGTCTGAAGCACCTATTAATAATCTGTATTCATTACATTTTTCTCATAAAATCTGGATCATTGGTACCACAACGGTATGCTTCTTGTTGTCTTAATGAATGTCCCCAACGAGGTCGGAGTACAAAGAGTTGGGTCTCGAGCTTGTTTCTCTTGAGGACAGAAGATCTCTCACACCCAAGCGACCTCCCATGGCAGGAGAAAATAAATATGATAGGACATGAGATCCTTTCAAACTGTTGATTGAGTAAGCCCTTATGAAATAGAGGAACGAGACGATGGATAGTTTCGTGCAAATCCTTCTATGGCTACCAACAAGTGACACATCTTCTTTGAAACGGAGGCGCCGCCCGCTTCAAGGTACAAATAAACTTCGATATTCCTATATTTGAAGGTCATATAGATGCATATGTTGTAGACAAGTGGTTGAATCTACTAGAAGGGTATTTTTCTATCCATAACTTTTCGAATAGAGAAAACATTACTTTTGCGCTCCTCAAAGCCCTTCCCCATGTCAAAGATTGGTGGGAAACTTTCTGTGAGAAAAATGAAATAGAGGAAACGTCATTATTTTCAGTCATGGCCACCTAGGAATCCTTCAGTGATTATATTAAGAAACATTACTATCATGTCGGAAGTTGTGATGACCTGTATACCAAATGGACCACAATGCGGCAAGAAAGAGACAAAGCAATGCCAAATTTCACAAATATCTTCCATACCATGCGCACCAAGTTGGGTATCAAATATTTGGAGTGACATCTAGTGCTCAAGTATTGCGATGCTCTGCATAGATACATCCAGACCAAAATGGAATTTCTAGACATCTTATACTGGGGCATGACCTACCGATATGCCGTCAAAATCGAGAAGAATCTCAAACAAAAGACAGAACAATTTGGGCCTGGGAACCCCTCACAACAAAAGCTAGGAAAGAGTATCCCCAACCCACCAAACAAAGGACAGAGAAAATATGGATAGTATCAGGACAAACATTCCAATCCGAAATCAAAGAAGGACACTGGAAAGACAAAGAAAGATACTGGGAAGTGGTGCGAATTCCATAAGATCCCTTGGCATAACACTCTTGATTGTTGTTCAAAGCAGTCACTGGTGGCCGAAGTGAAAGCCTCTAAATCAGATGTGGATTATGAATCTGAGCTAGAACCAGAAAGGGGAAGATGGATCATTGATGCGGAACCCAATGCCACCGTTTCTACCACCAAGCTCTAGCCTGGTGAACCTGATGAGCCAGAAGAAGGAGAGTGCCTATTCCATTCACACATGTGGGTAAAAGACACCCTGTTGCACTTCATCGTTGATAGAGCTAGCCAAAAGAACCTCATCTTAGTGGAGGTCATCAAGTGGTTTGCCTTGTCGACAATGCCGCACCCACAAACCTACACCATTGGATGGCTCTACCAAGGAAGCGATCTCCACGTCAGCCAACAGTGCCGACTGCCATATGACATCAAGCCCTTCAAAGATGAGGTATTGTGTGATGTTTCTCCTCTTGAAGTTTGTGATGTTCTTTAGGGGCAACCTTATTTATGGAAACGTCATGCTGTATATGTGTCTAGGCCTTATAGTTTTATTATTACTTTGAACAAGAAATTATACAGGATACCTGAGGCAGTCCCACCTAGTGCTATTTCATTGATCTCTACTAAGAAATGCAGGAAGGTCATCTCACAGAAGGGGAAGTTTGTCTTCTTCGTAATTCACTCTCAGAATAAGCGTAAGATTACAGCCACATCCAGGGTCTCTGTGGCCAACCTATCCACACAACATAAGAAAGTAGATAAGGTCATGGAAGAATAGTCGGATATATTCTCCTCACCTACAAGGGTACCTCTGCATTACCAGGTCAAGCACCCCATCAATCTGACCCCCGACGCACCGCTTCCCAATGGGTTAGTCTATTGTCGCTCTTTGTTAGAGAATGAGGATATCAAGCAACAGATCCAAGAACTGCTCCACAAGGGTCACATCCTCCCCATCTCATAACCTTGTGGGAGCCCAATCGTGCTGGTATAGAAGAAAGATAGAACCTGGTGACTCTGTATTGATTACCGGGCTCTGAATAAAATCATAGTAAAAAACTAGTACCCGATTCCCTGAATCAATGACCTCCTTGATCAACTCACGAGGGCCAAATACTTCAGTAAAATTGATATGAAGTTTGGCTACGACCAGGTTCTGATAGAATAAACAGATGTATGGAAGACCGCCTTCAAGTCAAAGGAAGGCCTTTTTGAATGGTTGGTCATGCCCTTTGGTTTGAAAAATACTCCAACCACTTTCATGAGGATGATGGATGATATCCTGTGAACATTCGCCAATAATTTTGTAGTGGTGTGTCTGGATGACATTCTAATTTATAACAAGACTTGGGCCGAACACTTGCATCATATTCAACAGGTTCTGCACACCCTGCAGTAGCACACGCTATATTCCAACATGGAAAAATGATCCTTCGGCATGGACATGGTCCATTACCTAGGATACATCATTGATCAACATGACATACATGTGGATCCAGTCAAGATCCAAGTCATCCGTGACTAGCTAGCCCTAAAAACACTCACTGAGCTTCGAAGCTTCTTGGGCCTTGCAAATTTCTACCGTAGGTTCATGTTGTGATTCTCCCATATTGCATGGGCCCTCATCCAAATAAAAAGGGTTGGCGGTAAAGAACAATTTGTGTGGGGCCGGTCCCAACAACAAGAGTTCGATGATTTGAAGCAACGCTTGTGCTCAACCCCAGTACTTTAACTACCAAACCTGCAACATCCCTTTGAGATCGAGACAGATTCTTCATACTATGTTGTGGGCGTCGTTCTCACTCAACATGGCCACCCTGTGGCCTATCATAGTGAGACACTGTCAGATATTGTCTGTAAGTACCCTACTCATGACAAAGAAATGTACTCCATTGTGAAAGCATGCCACCAGTGGAGACATTACATTCTTGGGAAGGAGATAGTCATCCACATGTATCATAATCCACTGCAGTTCATCCAGACACAAGGAAAATTGTAGAATGGTCACCATCAAAAGTGTTCCACATACTTGCAGCAATTCCACCTCAACATCAACTATAAAATGGGAAGCACCAATCACATCCCTGATTTCCTCAGCAGACTGCCAGTCACGACACTCACCATGGTGCTAGACTCTTGCAGCCATGAGACATATGGATGTCCCCAAATCTATGAGACAGACTCTGACTTCGCCACCACCTAACAAATGTTTGGTGAAAATGAAGTTGTCGATAATTTCCATCTTCAAGATGGGTTGTTGTGTTGTCTGGGCCATATCTATGTTCCATCAAGTGAGTGAGAAAAGATGATCTAGGAAGATGACTACATTCGGGTGGCAAGACACTTCAGAGGCAAAAAGACAGTGGTGATGCTACCAAAACACTTCTACTAGTCGAAACTTCGACAGGAGTTCTACAAGTATATCAGGTCATGCACTTCCTGCGCTATTACCAAACCGACCACTAAGAAATAGGGCTTGTACACCCCTCTTCCTACTCCCGACAGGCCATGGGAATCCATCTCAATGGACTACATGTCAGGCCTACCATCCAGCAAGTGGGGAAATGATGGTGTTTTTTTGGTTGTTGATCGCTTTTCTACGATGGGGATTCTAGTTGCCTGCAAAAATATCATCTTAGTAGAGGCCATTGTCAAGCTCTTCTTTGAACAAGTATGTGTACATTTTGGAATCCCACAAACCATTTTCTCAAATCAGGATATTCGATTTCTCAGCACATTCTCGTTGAGCCTCTGGACACTTTTGGACACCAAGCTCACCAAATCCACGACCTTCCACCCCTAGACATATGGCCAAACCGAAGCTTTAAATTGAATGATTGTGCATATCCTTCGCATGTATAATTCAAAGAACCCTCACAAATGGGATGAGAGCCTCCCCTATGTCCAACATAGCTACAACCGAACCCTGCATAGCTCAATCGGCCACAACCCCTTTCAAGTGGGGTTGGGATTCCAACCATTGGGTCCCATAGATGTTGCACTTTCCCTTGCAGTCATCTCAACTGACTCATCTCCTGCTCCAAATGAAGCTGACAAATCCACATGGTTCATTGAGCAGATCCAACACATCCGCCAACAGGTTCAATATATCCTACAAAAGTCCAATGACAAGTACAAACAATGCCATGATCAACGTCGGGTGCCACATAAGTTTTAGGTAGGCGACAAAGTTTGGTTGCACTTGTAGAAAGAATGCCTTATAGGACCCCATTGGAAGCTTTGCCCACTCCGTTATGGGCTGTACACTATCCCCAAGGTTGTGGGGGATAATTCTTTTGAGCTCAACATTCCTCCTTTCCTTGGCTTGCACCCAGTGTTCAACATGGATCTCCTTCGCCCTTATATCCCACCATTACTAGACACCTCAGAAGTAGCAGAACAACTGACACCAACAGAGCTCAACCCCGACTACATATAACATGCATCCAATGATTAGATTGTGGAGAGACATATCAAGGGCACTCGACAACAAAGGATCCAACTTTATCGAGTTGCCAAAGTAGGGCAGCTCCTGGACCAAGGCAAGTGGCTCACCCGGGGCCAAATTCAGTAGAAATTTCCTCATTTGATGGGCGACCTCAATGAAATGGAGACCATTACTTCCTAAGGAGGGAGGATTGATCTAGATGGATATCAGTGGCAACCCACCTTTTCCAACTAGCTCAAAATAGTTTTCTGACAATTTTGGGCAATTTACTACTTTTAGCAGTTTTAACTTTCGGGGCCATTTTGAGGGCCTAAATGAAGGCTTTTCAGGATAGAGATCCTCAATGATAGCCAAAGGCATTATTGATCCCCCAAAATGAATCTCCTCAATGATACCTTTCCAACAGGCTATCACACGCCCTAAACAAAGATCGTATGCAAAAGTTACGACCCCGAGAAGTTGATGTACTAACTTACCCAAATGAGGCCCACATGACTTTTGGCACTTCATCTCCTAGGGTTAGGTTTTTGGATGTCCAGGGTTTTGGAATTCTTGCTTATTGTAAAAATTCCTTCAAAGCCTCATTGTAATCCTCTTCTTTCGAATACGTGCTTCCATCACTTTTCTTCTCAGAGATAAGCCACCACCATTCCAGCAAGCTTGTTTCCGCTGCATTTTACAGTTTCAGCTTATTTCATTATTGAATAGAAAACCAGTTTTACTGTATCTTTGTTATTTTGTGTTAAGCACATGTTAATAATCTATATTCATTTCATTCTGATCATAAAATCTGGATCATTGGTATCAGAGAAGTCTGCTCCTTGTCGTCTTAATGCATGTCCCCAACGAGGTTGGAGTACAAAGAGTTGGGTCTCGAGCTTGTTTTTCTTGAGGAAAGAATCTCTTGCATGCCCAATCGACCTCCCATGGCAAGAGAAAAGAAATATGACATGACAAGATATCCTTTCAAATTGTTGATTAAGGAAGCCCTCATGCAACAGAGGAATGAGATGATGGATAGTTTCGCGCAAATCCTTCGGCGGCTACCAACATGCGACGTATCTTCTTCGAACGGAGGCACCACCCCCTTCAAGGTACAAATAAACTTCAAAATACAAGTGGTTGAATCTACTAGAAGGGTATTTTTGTCTCCATAACTTTTCGAATAGAGAAAATATTAATTTTGCACTCCTCAAAGATGTTCCCCATGTCAAAGATTGGTGGGAAACTTTCTATGAGCAAAAGGAAACAGAGGAATCCTCATTATTTTCAGTCACGACCACCTAAGAATCCTTGAGGGATTCTATTAAGGAACAATACTACCCTGTCAGAAGTTATGACGACCTGTATACCAAATGGACCACATTGTAGCAAGAAAGAGACCAAGGAGTGCTAGATTTCACAAATATCTTCCATACCTTGCGCACCAAGTTGGGTATCAAATATTCAGAGTGACATATGGTGCTCAACTATCACAGAGCTCTGTATAGATACATCCAAACCAAAATGGAATTTCTAGACATCTCATCCTTGGGTGTGGCCTACCGATATGCCGTCAAAATCGAGAAAAAGCTCAAACAAAAGACACGACAATTTGGGCATAGGAATCCCCCACAACAAAAGCTAGGAAAGGGAGGCCCCAACCCATGAAACAAAGGACAGAGAAAATATGGATAGTATCAGGACAACCAGTCCAAACCACAAGCAAATAAGGACACCGAAAAGACAAAGAAATATACCGGGAAGTGGTGCGAATTCCATAAGAGCCCTTAGCATAACATTGTTGACTGCCGCTCAAAGAAGTCACTGGTGGCTGAAGTGAAAGCCTATGAATCAAATGCAGATTATGACTCTGATATAGAACTAGAAAGGGAAAGACAGATCATTAACGTGGAACCCAATGCCACCGTTGCTACCACCAAGCTCCAGCCTAGTGAACTAGACGCACCAGAAGAAGGAGAGTGCCTCTTCCATCACAGATGTGGGCAAAAGGCACCCCGCTACACTTCATCTTTGATAGTGGTAGCCGGAAGAACCTCATCTCAAAAGAGGTCATCAAGCAGTTGGCCCTTGCAACAATGTAGCACCCACAACCCTACACCATTGGATGGCTCCGCCAAGGAAGCGGTCTCCATGTCAGCCAATAGTGTCGACTATTGTAAGGCATCAAGCCCTTCAAAGACGAGGTATTGTGTGATGTTTCTCCTCTCAAAGTTTGTGATGTTATTTTGGGCCAACCTTATTTATGGAAACGTCATGTTGTATATGAGTCTAGGCCT
>CBVK0101044505.1:0-10631 GCA_900067695.1 Picea abies | reverse complement strand
TTAATTTTAAACAATCATGAAAAATGAACTTCAAACAAAATATGTTATTCAATTTCATAGTTATTCAATTTCAAGTATCCAATTTTATTTAATCATCTACCTTAATTTTAAACAATCATGAAAAATGAACTTCAAACAAAATATGTTATTCAATTTCATAGTTATTTAATTTCAAGTATCCAATTTTATTTAATCATCTACCTTGCCATATTTGCACATTAAATGGATAAATCCAAATCTTTATCCTTAGGCTTCCATCTTAGTGAACAAACATTGACACGTTTAAGGAGAAATGGGATTAGACTGAAACATATCAAAGATGAACAGAGATTGACACGTTTAAGGAGAGATGGGATTACACTGAAACATATCCTTATTTTCTCTACAATAATCAATATTTTAAGTTCGGCTAGCAGCCAGAAAGAGTTTCAAAGGCCATTATTCGTTCCATAAATGGGTGTGTAATATATTTAACTCATAAGCATAGTTGAAATAAATATATTACACATGCATTTATGAAGAAAGCAGGTATTTTGAGATAACTGGTGGAAGTTTAGGAATAATGTTGGTAATTGGTGACAATGAATTTTTTTATTGATAAATCTGGATTTTATTATTTTGCATTGGTTACAACCAAATAGATCAAGTTAGAATATGGATAGGGATTGCAATTATTATTCAGTTTTTTGTAAATGTATATAAATACATGTAAGCTCGTAGAGGCAAAAACGATTGTGAGACACTGTGTGAATGTATATAAATACATGTAAGCTCGTAGAGGCAAAAACGATTGTGAGACACTGTGTGAGAGACTTGCAAATCTGATGTAATCTCCATAATCCGAATAATAAGACAACTAATGCCCATGCTTGGTGGATGTAGCCCAACATTTGGGTGAACCACATGAAATCTCAATATCTATTTCTTATGTGCGTGATTGTTAATTATCACTGTGAGTTGTGTTTTCCACACTGACAATTCTAACAAGTGATATTAGAGACACTGCATTGAAAATCCGTGAAGTGAAATCCATGGTGTAAGAAGATGAATTGAGTGAGCAGTGTGAGCAAAAAGTCATCAACACTCCCAAGCAGTATTAGAAGAACGCTAGCACACTTATACTTACGAAATTAAACATTTTCTAGAAACACATAGCTGGTTCATCCACGAAAGAGTGCCGACACTTCTCCATCAACACTCAAGGAGCGCTAGCACTGCCCCAGCCACACAAGGAGCGTTGAAAATTAAACCTAGCGCTCCCCACCCATAGTAAAGGAGCGCTAGCGCTTCCTTTTCAATAGTCCAAGGAGCGCTCCCTTTAAGAAACATTCGTATGATATTTTCCTTTTTTCAAAAAGTTAAGGTATGGTTTATTTTTGAANNNTTTTGAAAAAGTAAAGGTGGAGGAGTGTTTATTAATTAAAATTGTCAAGTAAGTCAGGTGGATGTGTTTTAAGGTTTTTTTTATGGAGAACGATTTATTAAATGGATGGAGATTTAAAGGTGGATGTATGTGAGTCATTAAAAAATTTATTTTAAGGAATTTATATTTTTAAATTTTTTATGGTTTTAATTTTTATTTTTTTTCAACATGGTATTTTATTTATTATTTAAGGATTCCTTTTAAACTATATATTATTATTTCTTCATATTTAAAAAGGTTTTATAAGCAGTGGGTATTGGGAGATTTTTTGTGTTAATAGTTAAGATGTAGAGTTCGAAGTTTGAAGTTGAAAAGTTCAGCGGTAAAAACAACTTTGAGCTCTGGAAGCTCAAGATGCGGGATTTACTAGTGCAACAAGGGTTGCAAAAAGCATTGGCAGACAAGTCAAAGAAACCAACAGCCATGATGGAATGTGATGGGAAGATCTGGATGAAAAAGCTCTTAGTACCATTCGTTTATGTCTGGTGGATGAGGTTCTATTTAATATTGTAGGAGAGGATACAACATCAAGCTTATGGAGCAAGTTCGAAAGTCTATATATGACGAAGTCCTTGACGAGCATAATCTACTTGAAGAGAGAGTTGTACAGTTTGTGGATGAAAGAAGGTACAAAAGTGGTTGACCATTAAAATACCTTCAATACCCTTATAGTTCAATTGACTAGTATTGAAGTTACATTCGAAGATGAAGATAAGGCTATTACACTATTGTGTTCGTTGCCTGAGTCTTGGGATAATCTAGTCACCTCTATTAGCTTTAGCTCAGCAGATGTTTTAGATTATTACTCTATTGTGGGAGCTTTGTTAGCTGAGGAGATAAGGAGAAAATATAGTAAAGAAGCCTCAACTTCAGAGGCGATGTTGATCAGAGGTCGAACCACAGAGAAAAATGAGAGAGGTTCTTTTTGATCTAAGTCAAGACACAAAAGGGTAAAGGAAAATGTTGGCACTGTGGCAAAACAGGACATCTCAAGAAAGATTGCTGGAAGAGAAAGGAATCTGAGGAAACCTCTACGAAGGAAGCAAATTTGGTTATAACAAATTCAGGTATAATTGATCATGTTTTATCCATTTCTAGTAATTTACAATATCAAGATGAATGGCAGTTAGATTCAGGTGCCTTCCACCACATGTGCTCACATAGAAATTGGTTCTTTTCTTACCAATCTGTTGATGAGGGTGTAGTGTTTATGGAAAATGGTATTCCATGTAAAACTATTGGGGTTGGCAGTATTAGAATCAGGATGTTCAAAGGTATTGTTAGGGAATTAATGGATGTTAGATATGTAACTGAGCTCAAATCAAATTTGATTTCATTAGGAGTGTTGGATTCTTGTGGATATAAGTATACAGGTCAAGGTGGAGCTCTCACAGCGTCGAAAGGTAATTTAGTAGTGATGAAGGTAAGAAAGGTTGAAAACCTTTATAAGCTGGAAGGGAGTACTGAAGTGGCATCTGAAGTGACAGATGTATCTTCTTGTTTATGGCAGAAGCATCAAGGTCATAAGAGAAAGAAAGAATTGCAGGTACTGGTAAGAGCTAAATCAATTCCAAACTTAAAATCTTTGTTTCTGAATTCCTGCTTGTTTTATATCTCTGCAAGTTATGATGATGGTATAAAGGGATGTTGTGTGTGGGATCCTACTTCTCACAAGGTCATCATTGACAAAGATATTGTATGTATGGAACAACCAAAAGGGTTGATTCAAGAAAACAACGGTAAATTTGTTTGCATGCTAGGTAATTCATTGTATGGCCTAATGGTACCCAGGCAAATATACAAGAGGTTTGAATCCTTCATAGTGAGTTGGAATTTTTCAAAGAGTAGGAATGACTATATGGTTTATAGTACATTCACAGTCTTGATGTTCTTTGTTGATGATATGCTCGATGCAAGCCGAAGCATGGATAAAATCAGTAAGAAAATGACTCAGGTGGACAGGATGATTCAAATGAGGGATCAAGGAGCAACAAAACAAGTTAAGGGCATGGAAATATACAAAGATGGTAATGGTAAGTTGTGGTTGGAGTTCAACATGAACATTATAAAACCAATTTTTATCCCTCTTGCTTTCCATTATAAGTTTTATTCAAGTATAGGGCCTGTCTATAAAGAAGAAAAGGTTATGTCTCGTGTAAGTTAAGTAGGAGGTCTATTGTATGTGATGAAATGGTTAAGACCAGATGTTTCACATGCTAATGATGTTGTCAAAAACGTGACAGATTCAGGTGTTGTAGTGAAATGGGTGCTTCAGCGTATGAGAAGCACAAATGTCACATATAATGGTTACACTTAGATGGTCTGTGATAATTGTAATGTATATTTTATAGGTGTTTTGGATAGGAGGAGATATATCACTAAATATGTTTCACAACACAATTGTGGAAGACATGTTGGAGGTGGAGTGACCCCTCAGGAAATTCAAATTTGCAATTTACATAGGCGAGATCATGAAACCAGTTTTATTAGAGAAGCTGCGGTGGTGCTTCGCTTCTCTTGGCTTGTAGAAAAGGTGATGAACAAAAGGAAGGAGCAAGGTATGAGGTTAAATGTATGAGGTTAATTGTTGTCAAGGTGGAGATTGCTAGGATTTGGTGACAATGAATTCCTCTAATGATAGATCTGGATCATATTATTCTATGGTGGTTACAACCAACATAGACCAAGTTAGAATATGGATAGGGACTGCATTTATTATTCAATTTCTTGTAAATGTATATAAATACATGTAAGCCCGTAGAGGAAAAAACGACTATGAGAGACTGAGTGTGTGAGAGACTTGCAAATCTTATGTAATCTCCATAATCTGAATAATAAGACAGCCAATGCCTATTCTTGGTGGACGTAGCCAAACGTTTGGGTGAACCAGGGGAAATATCTGTGTCTATTTCTTATGTGTGTAATTGTCAATTATCACTGTGAGTTGTGTTTTCCGCACTGATAATTCTAACAAGTGGTATCAGAGCTACTATGTTGGAGATCCGTGAGGTGAAATCCATGGTGCAAGAAGGTGAATTGAGTGAGCAATGCGAGCAAAAAGTCATCAACACTCCCATGCAATGTTAGAGGAGTGCAAGCGCACTCATACTTAAGAAATTAAAAATTTTCTGGAGACACACACCCGATTCATCCACGAAAGAGTGTCGGCGCTCCCCCATCAACACTCAAGGAACGTTACCGCTCCCCCAACCACATCAGTTGAAAATTAAACCTAGCGCTCCCCACCCATAGTAAAGGGGCGCTGGAGCTCACTTTTCAATATTCCAAGGAACGCTCCCTTTAAGAAACATTCGTATGATATTTTCTTTTTTCAAAAAGTTAAGGTATGGTTTATTTTTGAAAAAGTAAAGGTGGAGTAGTGTTTATTAATTAAAATTGTCAAGTCACGTGGATGTGTTTTAAGGTTTTTTTTATGGAGAATGATTTATTAAATGGATGTAGATTTAAAGGTGGATGTATGTGAGTCATTAAAAAGTTTATTTTAAAGAATATATATTTTTTAATTCTTTATGGTTTTAAAAAAAATTTGGTTCAACATTGTAACTTATTTATTATTTAAGGGTTCCTTTTAAACTACATATTATTATTTCTCCACATTTAAAAGGGTTTTATAAGAAGTGGGCACTGAGAGATTTTTTGTGTTAATGGCTACGATGCAGAGTTCGAAGTTTGAAGTTGAAAAGTTCAGCGGTAAAAAGAACTTTGAGCTCTGGAAGCTCAAGATGTAAGATTTACCGGTGCAACAAGGGTTGCAAAAAGCATTGGCAGGCAAGTTAAAGAAACCAACAGCCATGACAGACTGGGAATGGGAAGATCTGGATGTGAAAGCTCTTAGTACCATTCGTTTATGTCTGGTGGATGAGGTTATGTTTAATATCGTAGGAGAGGATACAACATTAGGCTTATGGAGCAAGTTGGAAAGTCTATTTATGACGAAGTCCTTGATGAGAAGAATCTACTTGAAGAGACATTTGTACAGTTTGCAGATGAAAAAAGGTACAAAATTTGTTGACCATTTAAATACTTTCAATACCCTTATAGTTCAATTGACTAGTATGGAAGTTAAATTCGAAGATGAAGATAAGGCTATTACACTATTGTGTTCGTTGCCTGAGTCTTGGGATAATCTATTCACCTCTATTAGCTTTAGCTCAGCAGATGTTTTAGATTATGACTCTATTGTGGGAGCTTTGTTGGCTGAGGAGATGAGGATCAAATCTAGTAAATAAACCTCAACTTCAGAGGTGATGTTGATCAGAGGTCGAACCACAGAGAAGAATGAGAGAGGTTATTTCCGATCTAATTCAAGACACAGAAAGGGTAAAGAAAAATGTTGGCACTATGGAAAAATAAGACATCTCAAGAAAGATTGTTGGAAGAGAAAGGAATTTGAGGAAAACTCTACGAAGGAAACAAATTTGGTTGTAACAAATTCAGGTATAATGGATCATGTTTTATCCATTTTTAGTAATTTACAATATCAAGATGAATGACAGTCAGATTCAGGTGCCTCCCACCACATGTGCTCACACAAAAATTGGTTCTTTTCTTACCAATCTGTTGATGAGGGTGTAGTGTTTATGGGAAATGGTATTCCATGTAAAACTGTTGGGGTTGGCAGTATTATAATCAGGACGTTCAAAGGTATTGTTAGGGAATTAACGAATGTTAAATATGTACCTAAGCTTAAATCAAATTTGATTTCATTAGGAGTGTTGGATTTTTGTGGATATAAGTATACAGGTCAAGGTGGAGCTCTCACAGTGTCGAAAGGTAATTTAGTAGTGATGAAGGAAACAAAGGTTGTTAACCTTTATAAGCTGGAAGGAAGTACTGAAGTGGCATCTGAAGTGATAGATTTATCTTCTTGTTTATGGCAGAAGCATCAAGGTCATAAGAGAAAGAAAGAATTGCAGGTACTGTTAAGAGGTAAATCTTCCAGACTTAAATTCTTTGTTTCTGAATTCCTGCTTGTTTTATATCTCTGCAAGTTATGATGATGGTATAAAGGGATGTTATGTGTGGGATCCTACTTCTCACAAGGTCATCATTGACAGAGATATTGTATGTATGGAACAACCAAAAGGGTTGATTCAAGATCGCAACGGTAAATTTGTTTGCATGCTAGGTAATTCATTGTATGGCCTAATGGTACCCAGGCACATATACAAGAGGTTTGAATCCTTCATAATGAGTTAGAATTTTTCAAATAGTAGGAATGACTATATGGTTTATAGTACATTCACAGTCTTGAAGTTCTTTGTTGGTGATATGCTCGATGCAAGACGAAACATGGATAAAATCAGTAAGAAAATGACTC
Organism: Picea abies; assembly: GCA_900067695.1. NCBI lineage: Eukaryota > Viridiplantae > Streptophyta > Pinopsida > Pinales > Pinaceae > Picea > Picea abies. Next base: position 3,867 of record CBVK0101044505.1, on the reverse strand, counting down.
AGGTGGACGGGACAATTCAGATGAGGGATCAAGGAGTAGCAAAACAAGTTAAGGGCATGAAAATATACAGAGATGGTAATGGTAAGTTGTGGTTGGAGTTCAACATGAACATTATAAAACCATTTTTTATCCGTCTTGGTTTCCATTATAAGTTTTCTTCAAGTATAGGGCATGTCTATAAAGAATAAAAGGTTATGTCTTGTGTAAGTCATCAATGCTCCCAAGTAGTGTTAGAGGAGCGCTATCACACTCATACTTACGAAATTAAAAATTTCCTGGAGGCGCGCACCCAGTTCATCCACGAAAGAGTGTCGATGCTCCCCCACCAACACTCAAGGAGCGCTAGCGCTCCCCAGTCACACTCAAGAAGCTTTGAAAATAAAACCTAGCGCTCCCCCACCCATAGTAAAGGGGCGCTAGCGCTCCCTTTTCAATAGTCCAAGGAGCGCTCCCTTTAAGAAACATTCTTATGATATTTTCCTTTTTTCAAAAAGTTAAGGTATGGTTTATTTTTGAAAAAGTAAAGGTGGAGGAGTGTTTATTAATTAAAATTGTCAAGTCACGTGGATGTGTTTTAAGGTTTTTTTATGGAGAACGATTTATTAAATGGATGGATATTTAAAGGTGGATGTATGTGAGTCATTAAAAAGTTTATTTTAAAGAATTTATATTTTTAAATTCTTTATGGTTTAAAATTTTTTTTGGTTCAACATTGTACCTTATTTATTATTTAAGGATTCCTTTTAAACTACATACTATTTTTTCTCCACATTTAAAAGGGTTTTATAAGCAGTGGGTATTGGTAGATTGTTTGTGTTAATGGCTAAGATGGAGAGTTCGAAGTTTGAAGTTAAAAAGTTCAGCGGTAAAAACAACTTTGAGCTTTGGAAGCAACATGTGGGATTTACTGATGCAACAAGGGTTGCAAAAAGCATTGGCGGGCAAGTCAAAGAAACCAACAGCCATGATGGAATGGGAATGTGAAGATCGGGATGTGAAAGCCCTTAGTACCATTCGCTTATGTTTGGCAAATGAGGTTCTGTTTAATATCGTAGGAGAGGATACAAAATCCGGCTTATGGAGCAAGTTGGAAAGTCTATATATGACGACGTCCTTGACGAGCAAAATCCACTTGAAGAGACAACTGTATAGTTTGCGGATGAAAGAAGGTATAAATGTTGTTGACCATTTAAATACCTTCAACACCCTTATAGTTCAATTGACTAGAATGGAAGTTAAATTCGAAGATGAAGATAAGGCTATTACACTATTGTGTTCATTCCCTGAGTCTTGGGATAATCTAGTCACCTCTATTAGCTTTAGCTCAACAAATGTTTTAGATTATGACTATGTTGTGGGAGCTTTGTTGGCTGAGGAGATGAGGAGAAAATCTAGTAAAGAAACCTCAACTTCAGAGGCAATGCTGATCAGAGGTCGAACCACAAAGAAGAATGAGAGATGTTATTTCCAATCTATGTCAAGACATAGAAAGGGTAAAACGAAATGTTGGCACTGTGGAAAAACAAGACATCTCAAGAAATATCGTTAGAAGAGAAAGGAATCTGAGCAAAACTCTACAGAGGAAGAAAATTTGGCTGTAACAAATTCAGGTATAATTGATCATGTTTTATCCATTTCTAGTAATTTACAATATCAAGATGAATGGCAGTTAGATTCAGGTGCCTCCCACCACATGTGCTCACATAGAAATTTGTTCTTTTCTTACCAATCTGTTGATGAGGGTGTAGTGTTTTTGGGAAATGGTATTCCATGTAAAACTGTTGGGGTTGGCAGTATTAGAATTAGAATATTATATGGTATTGTTAGGGAATTAATGGATGTTAGATATGTAACTGAGCTTAAATCAAATTTGATTTCATTAGGAATGTTGGATTCTTGTGGATATAATTATACAGGTCAAGGTGGAGCTCTCACAGTGTCGAAAGGTAATTTACTAGTGATGAAGTCAACAAAGGTTCATAACCTTTATAAGTTGGAAGGGAGTATTGAAGTGGCATCTGAAGTGACAGATGTATCTTCTTGTTTATGGTAGAAGAATCAAGGTCATAAGAGCAAGAAAGAATTGCAAGTACTGGTAAAAGGTAAATCAATTCCAGACTTAAAATCTTTATTTCTGAATTCCTGCTTGTTTTATATCTCTGCAAGTTATGATGATGGTATAAAGGAATGTTGTGTGTGGGATCCTACTTCTCACAAGGTCATCATTGATAGAGATACTGTATGTATGGAACAACCAAAAGGGTTGATTCAACATCGCAACAGTAAATTTGTTTGCATGTTAAGTAATTCATTGTATGGCCTAATGGTACCTAGGCAAATATACAAGAGGTTTGAATCCTTCATAGTGAGTCAGAATTTTTCAAAGGGTAGGAATGACTATATGGTTTATAGTACATTCACAGTCTTGATGTTCTTTGTTGATGATATGCTCGATGCAAGCCAAAGCATGGATAAAATTAGTAAGAAAATGATTCAGGTGGACAGGACAATTCAGATGAGTTATCAAGAAGAAGCAAAACAAGTTAAGGGCATGAAAATATATAGAGATGGTAATGGTAAGTTGTGGTTGGAGTTCAACATGAACATTATAAAACTAGTTTTTATCCCTCTTTCTTTCCATTATACGTTTTTTTCAAGTATAGGGCATGTCTATAAGGAATAAAAGGTTATGCCTCGTGTAAGTTTAGTAGGAGGTATGTTGTATGTGATGAAATGGTTAAGACAAGGTGTTTCACATGCTAATGATGTTGTTAGAAACGTGACAGATTCAGGGGTTGTAGTGAAATGGGTGCTTCAGCGTATGAGAAGCACAAATGTCACCTATAATGGTTATACTGAGATGGTATGTGATAGTTGTAATGTATATTTTACAGGTGTTTTGGATAGGAGGAGATCTATCACTAAATATGTTTCACAACACAGTTGTGGAAGACATATTGGAGGTGGAGTGACCCCTCAGGAAATCCAAACTCGTGCAAGTTACACATGTAAGATCATGAAACCAGTTTTGTTAGAGAAGTTGTAGTCGTGCATGGCTTCTCTTGGCTTGCAGAAAAGGTGATGAACAAAGGAAAGGAGCAAGGTATCAGGTTAAATGTTATCAAGGTGGATATTGTTAGGATTTGGTGACAACAAGTTCCTCTAATGATAGATCTGGATCCTATTATTTTGGGTTGGTTACAACCAAATAGACCAAATTAGAATATGGATAGGGATTGCATTTATTATTCAGTTTCTTGTAAATGTATATAAATACATGTAAGCACATAGAGGCAAAAATGACTGTGAGAGACTGAGTGTGTGAGAGACTTGCAAATTTGATGTAATCTCCATAATATGAATAATAAGACAATCGATTCCTATGATTGGTGGACGTAGCCCAATGTTTGGGTGAACCACGTGAAATCGTTGTGTCTATTTCTTATATGTGTGACTGTGAATTCTAACAAGTGGTATCAGAGCTACTGCGTTGGAGATCCGTTAGGTGAAATCCGTGGTGCAAGAAGGTGAATTGAGTGAGCAGTGTGAGCAGAAAGTCACCAGCCCTCCCAGGCAGTGTTAGAGGAGCGCTAGCGCACTCATACTTATGAAATTAAAAATTTTCTTGAGGTGTGCACCTGGTTCATCCACGAAAGAGTGTCGACGCTCCCCCATCAACACTCAAGGAGCTCTAGCGCTCCCCCAGCCACACTCAAGGAGCGTTGAAAATTAAACCTAGCGCTCCCCCACCCAAAGTAAAGGGGTGCTAACGCTCCCTTTTTAATAGTCCAAGGAGCGCTCCCTTTAAGAAACATTTGTATGATATTTTCCTTTTTTCAAAAAGTTAAGGTATGGTTTATTTTTGAA